>CM021104.1:269121019-269288188 GCA_007115665.2 Sequoiadendron giganteum | reverse complement strand
GAGGGAGAGAGGGTTTAGAGTTGAGAGGGAGAGGGATAGGGAGAGGGAGAGAGGGAGAGGGAGAGGAAGAGAGGGAGAGATAGAAGGAGAGGGAGTGAGAAGGATAGGGGAGAGTGAGAAAGAGTGAGAGAGCGAGAGAGAGAGAGAGAGAGAGAGAGAGAGAGAGAGAGAGAGGGAGAGAGAGAGAGAGAGCAGAGTCATTGAGTGAGAGACTTGAGAGAGATAGAGGTGGAGAGAGCGAGAGGGAAAGAGATAATATTTAAATATTTTATAAATTGGTAATATACATATATTTAAATATTTATGGATTAACTAAAATATTGAAATAATATTAGAATATTTATAGATTAACTAAAATATTGAAATGATATTTAAATATTATACATTTAATAATATATTATATATTAAATACATAATTCGGTAAGAGATTATCATAAATTGTATATTAAATATACTACATTATAAACTTTATTGGATATTATATATATTAAATTATAAACTTAATTGCATTTTAAAATAATATATTAAAGATTGTATAAATTGTTTTAAAACTGATCTAAAAGATATGATATATCAAATTCAAATCCGATATCAGATTTGAATCGGATATCCGATTTGGATCCGATATCTGATATTCTGACATAAAATTTAATGCCTTGGTATTAGGCTCAGTATTAGGCTCGGGATTTGGTTCGGACTTGCCAATCCTAAAAGTCAACACGTAAAACATGTTTAATAACTTACCTTGTTTTTCCAGACTTCGCCCATGTGGCTGATGACTTTTAATTTACCTAAAATTGATGAAATGAAAATGGTTTGTAAAGGATCTTCTCAGCTTTCTACCAATGTAAATTATATTTTACTCAGAATCTAATAAATAATTATTATTTATTTTTTATTAGAATTACGACTAAAGTCTTGATTGATAGTCTGATAGAAAAAATTATATAGCTTTCAAACGGTATCACACTTTTTGAATCCAAAATATGTGTCACATTCTATGCTTCACATACTATAGGATTAAAAAAAATAAAATTGAATTCCATTAAGTTTTGACCAAGTTAAGGTGGTTAGACATACGAGTTTTTATATTTTTTAAAAGTTGTAATAAAAAATTCATAATTAAGTATTTATTTGAAAAAAAATTACAAAAAAATATGCATCACATCCAGACATGAGTCCTCTACTTATATCTATAATTTTATAAAAAAATATTATGATTTTATTATGGTTAGGGTGGTCAGACAGACACCTACTTTTTATTTTTTCCCTAAAATTTTAGTACTACTGCATTGAAATTTCAAATTTTCACCAAACAGATTTTATTTTTACAAAAATTAACCTAGTAGTTTAGAAACTACATTCAATTTTCCACAGATTCTATTCTTACATATTTTTGAAATAATATAGATAACTTATTCAAATTTTTATGTCAAGTTGCCCAACTTTGATTTTCTGAATTTTCATTGCCACTTAAGGACCTATTTTTTCCATGATGATCCTACACATACCCTATATATACTTATCACCTCTCTCTCCCTCCCTCCTTCCCTTCCTCCCTCTCTAATTTTCTCTATCTATTGTCTCCCTCTTTCTACATACCTCTCATTCAATCAATCCCTACCACCCTCTATCCATCTCTCTCTATGTCCCTCCCACTCTATCCCACTCTCTCCCACTCCCTCTCTCTCATGTCTCTCCCTCCCACCCCCTGTCTCTTAGGTCTCTCCCTCTTGAAACCTACCTAAGTAACTCTCTCTCTGTCTCTCTCCCCTCTCTCTATGTATCCCTTCCACCCTACCTATATAAGTCCCTCTCAATCCACCCCCTTCTTTCTCTACCTCTATTAGGTCACTCCCTCCCACACCCTCTCCCTCTCTCAGGTCTCTCACTCTCACACTCTCTCTCTCCCTCTCCCTCTCTCTCTCACTCCCTCTCTTTCACAGTCCCTATCACTACCTATCTCTCAAGTCTCTCCCTCTCAACCCCCTCACACTCTCAAGTCTCTCCCTTTGGCACCCTACCTACATAACTCTCTTTTTCTCTCTATCTCTCTCCCCCCCTCTCTGTCTCTGTCTCTCTCAATTCTCTCTCTCCCACCCCCCCTCTCTCTCTCTATCCCTCTATCCCTCCCACCCTACCTAACTAAGTCCCTCTCACTCCAACCCCTTCTCTCCCACTGCCTCTCTCTTAAAATCTCACCTCCACCCCCTCTCCATCTCTCCAGACTCTCTCTCTCTAGATTCTCCCTCCCTTTAAATACATATGTAAATACATACATACATGTGTAGATACAATCTTACATACATACATACAATATATATGCATTGATACATACAGGCATATGTACATACATACAAGCATGCATACATGACATACAAACATACATGTAAATACAAACATACAAATATATCAGCATACATTCAATATATTGGTATTTAACATAAAGAAGGACATAACGCGAGCGCGTTATAACACGCTCGCGTTATGTCTTAGTTGACATGTTTCTCGCAGAAGCAAAAATAATGTCAAAACTGAAATATAATGCGAGCACATTATAATGCACTCATGTTATAATGCAAGCATGTTATAGCGCGCTCGCATTATAATGCAAGTGTGTTATAGCACGCTCGCGTTATATATTTCTTTGGGAATTCCCGAGCCTTAGTCTTGCTATTTTCCTTGGAATACCAACCCAAAGGCTTGGAAGGCATTCCCAACGACCAGAGACGTGTTTTTAAAAAATCTACCATATTTCACATAATCGAGTTCGTGCTCACCGTCAAGATTGCACATGGTTCGATATCGAAAAAATTGAACACATGGGTAATGTTGGGTTCTCTCTTAGCTATCCAACAATGTCATTTTTTTCACTTTCTAAAAATGTTAAGCCTTTCATCCATAATTTATTTTATTTGTATGTCTTTTTATTGCCAAAAAGAAATGTTTGGTATTTTTTTCGTTATAAATTAACCGTTCATCGAATTTTCAAATAAATTACATTTTTATAAACTAGACTCCGTTCTACAAATTTAAAAAAAAAAATAAAAAAAATTCAATTAGTTTCCAAAATTTGTAGGGGTAACACAACCAAAATTTTGTTTTTCAGGAAATGTCCACTTCAAAAATTAGTAAAAAATCAAATATTCATTAAAAAATTATCAGAAAATCATGCATCAACTACATACTGCTAGCTAACTTTGACCGTTGCGATTTTAAAAATACTAAAAAAAAGTTCATCATACGAGGGTCGTACAAGAGTTGCTATGTTATGTTTTTTTGACAAAAACAACACTAATTTGTGTATGTCCCTCTTTTGAACCCCTTAATATCAACCATTTTAAAAATAAATTAGTAGTTTAGAAAGTAGACTCGGAGCAATTCGATCCTTGTTTTTGTTCCATCTCAAAGTTTTGAGTGTAACTATCCTCAATTTCACGTCCAAGGTCAGTATTTCTTAATTTCAGAAAAAAAGTTGTCCACTTAAGTCCCCTTTTTCGAAACCATCTTTGTGCACTTACCGAAATCAGATCTAAAAGTTTAAGTTGAAGCATAAATAAGTTCACTAGGAACTAAAAGAAGCAAAGGAGATTGCTAAAAATCTAAGGATTAAACTTGAAGAAAGCAAAAGAGTGGAAGAGAATCTGGAATTGGAAATTGGAAAAAGCAAAGAAGTTATCAATCAAAAGACAAAAAAATGTGACAAGATTGAATAGGAAGTAGTAACTCTTAAATCTAATATGGAAAAGGAAAAAAGTTTTGAAGACAAATTTAAGATAAGTGTAGGATTACTTGATGAATTGATTTCATCTCAGAAGCCTGCAAACAATAAAGGTGGTCTAGGACTCAAAGAAGGAAAAAGTTCAAAGACTAATCCAAGTTTCAACAAAATGAATAGTCAAAGGAAATTCCAAGGCAATAATTATCAAGGAAAGAATAGAAGGATCAATATCAAAAGGATACGCAACCGACAACCTAATGATCAAAGGTACCCATATTTTAATGGCTTTTGTTACTTATGCAATAAATTCAGACATAGAGCAACAAACTATAGAAGTATGATGAACAAGAATAGATTAAGTCAAAATGTTGGATTCTTTGTTAGACAATGATACGTTTGCAACAAGTTTGGACATAAATCTACCGAATGCAAAAAAATTAATACTAATAGAATATTTCATTATTTCCAAGTTTACTGTTACATGTGCAATATTTTAGACACAAGAATAATCAATGCAGGACAAAGATGAATACAAAATCTCTTGATCAAAGATTTGTTGTGTGCCACTCTTGTAGAAAACCAAGACATTTCTCAAAAATTTATAAGAGAAAAGTTAGGAATAAACCGAATTTGGGACAGAAGAAAAAGTTTACAAACAAGGTAAATCTAGAAGAAGTGAGGAGAGAAATGGCAAAGATTTGGAGAAAAAAGAACCTAAGAACAAGGACAAATAAAATAATCTTGTATCTACATCCAATGTAGATGCCCCTTCTATGAATTGAATCTAGTAATTGCTTTAGGAGGAGAAGTCACATAAAAATATATCAAACCCCCAGTATAAGAGGTGTCATGTAATGACACAAGGATATGTGATAAAAATTTTCATTCTGAAGGCAATAAAGAAAATTTTGGTAGAAAACAAGCAATACAGAAGATTTGTGGAGCCTTTTGCTTACAGTAAATTTCACAATATGGCTAGCAACTTTGGTGGAAAGAGGAACTGAAATTCTAAAGTATAGATGATGATGTCACAAGCAATAAAATGATGAAACACTAAAAGCAATAAGCTAAATAAGGAAGATTGAGTAGTCCACTTCATTTTTAAAGTGAATGACTTGAGAAGTAAAGAGTTAGGATTTTTAGCAAGTGAAAGTATGAAGAACAAGGCTGAAGCAATGGAGTAAAAGGAAATGGTGGTATTTAATCTACACAACAATGAATTGCAAAAAATAAGTAAGTTATAGATTGATGAATTTGATCATGAAAAGATTAAAAATCTCAAGACTTTTCTTTCAGTTAAGCAAGTGCAAATGGTCAAGAATTTAGGGCACAAGGGCTTAAACATTTAGAGAAGATTTCCATACTTTTCAAATGTGGATATTATTCAGGTTATTTTAAGTAGAATTCTAGGTGATCAAATGATCTTTAATAAACCCTATGAAATCATGAAAGAAGCAATTGCAACAATAATAGGATTATACAATAATGGACCCGTTCTAGTCAAGAAGTCTGTAAAGAACAAAGAGGCCGAAGCCTTAATTGGGGTAATAGGAGATCAAAGGGAACTTTTGATTCACACCTTAATCAACCCAGTGATAAGGTATGTGGCATGTGGCATCTCATATAAGATTTATTTTAGGAATAGGGAAGGTTCTACCTCAACGATTGCCATTTATGTTGCGCATCAAATGGTTGAGAAAAATGAGGATTTAGACTTGTGTGAGTTGTTGATAAATCAATTAATGGAAAATATAACTATGATAAAGAATGACAATTATCCTTTTCGCTTTGGATCTCTAGTTATATGCTTGATGATGTATTTTATGAATTCGTTACCATTGAAAGAAAATGTTATCTGGAAGTCAACTATACTATTTGGGAAGCAAGTTTACCAATATCTGAACTATCTAACAGAAAACGAAAATGTTTCTAAAGAATATTTTAAAATCAAAATAAATGCATGAAATTCTGATGTGGTTTCTAGTCTAGTTATGATGTTTGAGGTAGGATTCTCCTCCGGAAAGAAGAAAGCAAGAAGAATCAGTTCATGTTCCCCTTAACAAATAAAGAAGCTAAAGACAAAGGAGAAGGAAGAAGAAAAGGAAGAAAAATTTGTAGAAGCATTTGATCTGGTATCAACAAATGATGACGAAGAAGATGTTACTAAAGAAAAGGTGTTAAAAATTCTTGAGCAATCTGATGGATTGAAGAAGGTTGGAGATATGTGGTTGTCTCAACCATCATATGAATAGGATGAGATTACACATGCTCTGGCTATTTAAATAATTCATAATTTTTTTAAAAATTTGTGTTTAAGGTCAAATGGTTTTAAGTAGCTTTTAGAATAATTAAAGAAGTTGACTAGTTTAAAAGGAGGCTACTAAAAATAAGCAATAAATATTGCTAATGGAACACGTACTTCTAGAAGAATTTAAATTTATGTTTATTTTAAATTGAACTTCAAATTCTAGTGAGTTTCCACAACTCAAGATATTTATCTTCTCATAAAAATATATAAAATTAATTTTTGTCCTATAAACATTTTATAAAAAGTCTAATTGGTGGACAAATTTACTTCAATATTTTACACTTTTGACTAATATTTTTTGGATTATATTTGAGTTACTATCCAAAAATATATTTTTTAATATTTAGATTTATTTCCCCCTAATATTTGTCTTAGAATTAGCATTTCAATATGTGTAAAAATGTGTATTATTTTGCCAACTTTTGAAAAGGTGAATATGTTGAGAAGGTTGAGAGACTTATGTTGAAGTGTAGGGTGGATATTGAATAAGGTGGAGTGGTATGATGCATTTATAAGTATTATGGTTTTTGATCTAGTTAAATAAAAAATTGAGTTCAAAGAGAGTTGCTATAACAAATTTAATTGTTTTTCATTGACTTGTTTTTCGGCTTTACATAATTTGAAAATCTAATGCATGGAAAAAAAAAATTTGATAAATATTTTTTTAATAATGTCAAATTTACTCAAAATGACATAATTTTGATGGGACATCAACATTTGTCTGGGACATCAACATTTGTCTAAAGTTGTTTATATTTAAAAATATATATTACATGTTTGAGAAGATTCTCTCCTCTATACATTGTATAATGTTTTAAAAATTTCAATTATAATTTAATAAAAGAAAATCTAAAAGAAACCACATATTCTTTTATAAATTATGTTCTTTAAAATGCTATTTAAGTACTAATTTTACAAGACACAATTTTTCATTGCAAGGAAGGATCACAAGTTGGGGGACATTTGATTGGGTACCCATATAAGTGAAATAACATTTGATATCTACAAAAATAAAGTTATAGGGTTGTCCATTTCCTTAAAAAACAGATTACAAGAAGACAAAACATTAAGGTGAAAATCAATATAATGTTTCTTTGAGATGGAAATGTCTATCTAACTTTGAAAAGGCATCTTTGATTGTATTTATTAATTAATTAAAAATTAAAAATTATTATATTATGATTTTCAATTCATTAATAATTATAAACAATAGTCTTTGACATCAACCCTTTGACCCAAGACTGTTATAGTCATCCATTGGAACTTGACAAGGTAAATGCATACGCGAAAGTTACAATTATGCAAGAATAAGTGGCACTGAACCCACGTTGCCTTTGCCTACATTATTCTTGCATGGCTACGCTTGTAACGTTTTATGTCCGCTTTGTGGAATGGTATATGATATTTTAGGTCAAGATTTATATGTTTCTTACATATATTTGAAGTCACAATAAAAGAAAGAAGAATTTAGTGAATTTTGGTAGCTGAGGCCAATTGTCAAGGCAATAACTTAGTCGTCAACAGCTCCAAAGATTACATCCTTAAAATAATATAAAATAAAATAAAATAATTGAAATCAACCATAGATGGTAATCGAAGTTGTAATAACAAATCCCACTGTAAACCTGCTGGGCACAATAGATGTTGCTTGCTTTTGCAAATTATAAGAAAATACATCTTGTTTACGATCAGATTTACTCAGTCTTCTCTTTTACACACTTCCACAGCATTGCAGAGATTGCAGCTGAAAGAATATTGTACGCCAGATAATGTGCACTGTCATGTATAGTTTATCAAAGGAACTGGGTCTTCTAGGCTTCAGAGTTAGAACAGCTTATTTAGTCACAGCGGCTAAAATAATGTCCAATTTATTCATGGTTTCATCTCAGACTCAGCATTTATTGCCCACTGTTGCTTTCAGATTCAGAATTCGTTAATTATTATATAGCTGAGAATAAGAAGAGATAAAAGAAAGGCATAGATTGATTGTTCCAGGGTTTGAACGAGCTGACATTAAACACTTAGAAGGGAATGCAAGTCTTCTGTTGGGTAAACATAAGTCATCTACTTTCTGAAGTTGTTCTTCTTGTTAAAATTTGCAGCTAACATAAACAATTCTCCATATAATTATTATGCAAGAAATTAGAAACACAGCAGCAAAAATAATTAAGAAATAAAACAAAGTATTTAACGTGGTTCGGCAATGTGCCTACATCCACACGAAAGCAGGAGAAAATCTTTTTATTAATCACAGCACTCCCATTTTGCAATACAAGCAGTCCAATATATAATGGACTTTGCAACCATATGCTAAGTTTATTCTGGACATATTTCCAGCCTTGCATAACAAACTTGTACAACAAAACATTACCAGAAAATGTTTACGTTGGAACTGATTTTGTTTACATTTGATTGATAGGAGAAAACCAATATTAGATAGTTTATGTTGACGTATTTTCAGGCAAGTATCATGGAGCAGCACCTAATCTTAGTTACATTGGAACATAAATCTATTTTCCCAGGACTTCACATCCCAACAATCTCCCACTTGAAGTCCAACAATACTATGAACAATCATGCTCCAAGAAATCTCCTGCTTTCCAAGGCCTATTGTCATAGGCTTACCAATCCAAGAGAAGCTCTACAAAATTCTAGCTTCTCTTTTGAAACAACCTTTGTAAATGCATCTGCAGGGTTCAAATTCGTATGTATCTTTTCCAACTTGAGCTTACCCTCCTCAAGAACACTTCGAATATAGTGATATCGAAGCTCTATGTACTTTGTTCGTGAATGAAATGCTACATTTTTGGCCAAGTGAATGGCACTTTTACTATCACATATACAATACGAATTCCTTTATATACTATCTAAATCTCCAGTCATGTTTGAATCAACATATCCATGCAATTGTGCATCTTTACCTCCAAACCTCAAAACATGGTTTGAAGTGCCTTTAAGATATCTCAGAATCCATTTCACTGCTTGCCAATGAACTTTTCCTGGATTACTCACGTATCTACTAACCACTCCCACTGCTTGGGAAATATCTGGTCTTGTACATACCATAGCATACATTAAACTCCCAATTACATAGGAATATGGCACAGTTGCCATGTATTCTTTTTCTTCAAGTGTCTTTGGACACATCTCAGAAGATAATTTGAAATGCTCTGCTAGGGGTGTGCTTACTGCCTTGGCATCCTTCATGCTAAACCTTTCTAGTACTTTTTCAATGTATTTCTCCTGTGACAAGATAAGTTCCCTTTTCTTTTTGTCTCTGATAATTCTCATTCCAAGGATTTTCTTTGCAGCTCTCAAATCCTTCATTGAAAATTTCTTAGCTAATTGTTGTTTCAACCTATTAACAACAACCATGCTAGATCCTACAACTAGCATATCATCAACATACACCAATAGCAATACAAATTCTCCATTATCAAAGAACTTAAAATAGACACAATGGTCAGATTCACATTTAGAAAAATTTTGCTAAGACATAAAAGAATCAAATTTCAGATACCATTGTCTAGGAGCTTGTTTCAATCCATATAAACTACGATTTAGTTTGCAAACAAGTGTTACTTTACCTTTTTTCTCAAAACCTTTTGGTTGCTTCATGTACAACTCTTCTTCTAAGTCACCATGAAGAAAAGTTGTCTTGACATCAAGTTGTTCCAACTCTAGATCATGAACAGCTACTAAACCCAACACCACTCTAATAGAGGTCATTTTCACAACTGGTGAAAATATTTCATTAAAATCAATGCCCTTTTGTTGAGCATATCCCTTGACCACCAACCTGGCTTTAAATCTCTTATTTCCATCTGCTTCTTCCTTCACCCTATACACTCACTTATTTTGTAATGCTTTCCGATTAGGTGGAAGTGTAACTAGATCCCATGTGTGATTACCTTTAAGAGATTCCATCTCATCTCTCATGGCTTCCATCCATTTATTGCTATCTTTATCTACACATGCTTCTTTAAACGAAGTAGGTTCAGATTCATCAGAAAGCAATAAATATTGAATAAAATCTTTATACTTGGTTGAAGGCCTATGCTCTCTAGTGGACCTCCAAACTGGAGGAATCAATTCTTGTGTATTACCATCTAGATTAACACATTCTTCATTATCTTGGAAATCTTGTGTATTACCATCTAGATTAACACATTCTTCATTATCTTGGAAATCTTGTGATTGATCATGTGTTTGAACTTGCACTGGTGGTTGTGGTTGGTTTACAATTGCCTTTTGTTTAAACATATCATTACCATTTGTGATATCTTCTAATGGAATATACTCTTTAGGTGATTTAACTTCTTGTAAACCTGGCATTACTTTTTCATTAAATATCACATCTCTACTTCGTGTAACACACTTTGTAACTGGATCCCACAACCTATAACCATATGTTTTTTCTCCATATCCAATAAAGATACACCTTTTAGATTTCATGTCAAGCTTAGTTCGTTTCTCTTTTGGAATATGAACAAAAGCTTCACATCCAAACACATGCAAACGATCATAAGAAATTTTCTTACCTAACCATTTTTCTTCTAGAATTCCAAATTCAAGCCGAGTGGATGGTGCTCTATTAATCAGATACACTGATGTATTTACTGCTTCTCCCCAGAACTTTTTTCCTAGTCCTGCATTTGAGAGCATGCTTCGTGCTCATTCCATAATGGTTCTATTTAACCTTTCTACAGCACCGTTCTCTTGTGGTGTAAGAGGAACAATTTTGATTCTCTAAATACCAGTCTTTGCACAGTATTGATCAAATTCTTTCGAACAATACTCACCTCCATTGTCAGTTTTAAAACTTTTAATCTTATAACCAGTTTGGTTTTCAACAAGTGTTTTGAAAGTTTTAAATATACCAAAAACTTTAGACTTCTTTTTCATTATATAAACCCAAACCTTCCTAGTGCAATCATCCAAAAAAGTAACAAAATAAACAGAACCTCCAATAGATGCTACCTCTGTGGGGCCAAAGACGTCTGAATGCACTAGCTCCAATGGTCGTGTCTTCATCTTGTGTTCCTTTCTAGAGAATCTTGTCCTCTTCTGCTTGCCGTAGATGCAATGTTCACATAGCTCCATATCCACTTCTTTCAAACCAGGAAGTTGGTTCTTCAAAATCTCAAGTCTCTTTTGGCTCATGTGTCCGAGCCTTTTATGCCAAAGCTCTGTTGCGTTATTTGCTATTGCCAATGTAGCTCCCACTTCAATCTGACCCTCTAGTACATACAATGTACCAGATTTGCTTCCTCTCGCTATGACCAATGCTCCTTTTGTCACCTTCCATGCTCCTGCTCTAAACGTAACATTATATCCAAGAGCATCTAATTGTCCAGCTGAAATCAAGTTCCTTCTGAGTTGAGGAACATGTCTAACATCTTTCAGTAACCTACTGTTAACATTCTTCATCTTCAATAGAACATCTCCTTTTCCAATGATACTGCAAGGTTCATCATCACCGAGATAAACCTTACCAAAATTACCAGCTTGGTAATTCCTAAAACAATCTCTTGAAAATGTTGCATGAAATGATGCTCCTGAGTCAAGTATCCAAACATCTGCAACAACATCACTTGAAGATAAAATAAGAGCATCAGCATCTTCTTCAGAAGTTGTATTTACCTCATTATCTTTAAATTGATTTTCAGCCTTCTTTTTGTTTTGGAGGGTCCAACAGTTTTTCTTCACGTGGCCCTCTTTGCCACAATGCCAACAAACACCTTTTCTGCCTCTAGATTGGGATCTTTTAGTAGATTTTGATCTTTTCCTTTGGTTATCCTTGCCTCGTTGTTGTGTTCTTCCTCTGTTGCCAGTTATTAAAGCAGCACCTGATGAATTACTTTGATTTTTTCTTCTCATATCCTCATTGAGAAGAACTCCTACAACATCATCAAATTTTAGCACGCCTTTTGGGCTAGCTATGGAGTTACTAACAGCCATAACAACTCCTTCCCAACTATCAGGCAATGAACATAACAACAAGATGGCCTTTATCTCATCCTCTACTGTAATTTTTACTGAAGACAACTGACTAACCAAGGTATTAAACTCATTTAGATGATTTGTGACAGAACCACCTTCTTGCATTTTTAAATTATACAATAGCTTCATTAAAAATACCTTGTTTGATGTAGAAGGTCTCTCATACAACTCTGATAGACGATCCCAAAGTCCTTTTGCTGTCGTTTGTGTTGATACATTGAACAAAATATTACTGGATAATGACAGAAAAATTGTAGCCACAACCTTCTGATCTAGTTTATCCCAATCTTCATCCGTCATGCTAGTTGGCTTTTTTGTTTTTCCTTCCAATGTAATCGAAAGGTCCTTCTGAATGAGAAGAGATTTGAGTTGCAATTTCCACATTCCGAAATTTTGACCTGAGAATTTTTCAATTCTCCATTTGTCTGTTTCCTCCATTTCTTACAGCATTTTGAAATTTCAATAAAACAGATTAAATTAAAAATTCCAATATTTGCAATAAAATACTTAAATTCAGATTTGTAATACACAAAAAAATTTACAATCCATGCTTTCTGCAATTGTTTCTCCTTTGACTCTAATCCAAATTTCTCTTTGGCAGCTTGACTTTTAAACTCAGGCTCCAATATTTACAGGCTCTTCAATTGCTTCTGCTAAATGATTATTGCCAACACCTGCTGCTACTGAGTCTTCAACTTTCTTCTTTGTGCTCCCTGTGCTCCTTGTGCTCTGATACTAGTTGTTAAAATTTGCAACTAACATAAACAATTCTTCATATAATTATTATGCAAGAAATTAGAAACACAACAGCAAAAATAATTAAGAAATAAAACAAAGTATTTAACGTGGTTTGGCAATGTGCCTACATCCACACGAAAGCAGGAGAAAATCTTTTTATTAATCACAGCACTTTCATTTTGCAATACAAGCAGTCCAATATATAATGGACTTTGCAACCATATGCTAAGTTTATTCTGGACATATTTCCAGCCTTGCATAACAAACTTGCACAACAAAACATTACCAGAAAATGTTTATGTTGGAACTGATTTTGTTTACATTTGATTGATAGGAGAAAACCAATATTAGATAGTTTATGTTGACGTATTTTCAGGCAAGTATCATGGAGCGGCACCTAATCTTAGTTACATTGGAACAGAAATCTATTTTCCCAGGACTTCACATCCCAACACTTCTTACTCTAGGTTTGACATAGATCTGAGGTGGCGCACAGGAGTAGAGATTTGTGTCAATCCATTGTTACAGCTCAAACAACTTTCAAATCACCAAATCTGCAGAGAAATCAGCATTTAAGAAAGACCAAAATCTAAAGGAGAAGGTTAAAGGAATTCTCATTACAAATCCATGCAACCCATTGGGCACAATATCAATTGCTAACACTTTGAAGATGCTGCTTGCTTTTGCACATAAAAAGAAAATACATCTTGTTTACTATGAGATTTACTGAAGCTCAGTCTTTTCTTCTCCACACTCTCACAGCATTGCAGACATTTCTTTATGAAAGAAAATTATACCCCAGATATTGTGCACATCGTGCATGGTTTATCAAAGGACCTAGGCCTTCCAGGCTTCAGAGTTTGGACAATTTATTTTGTAACAGTGGCCTAAAGAATGTCCAATCTCTGCATGGTTTCCTCTCAGACTCAGCATTTATTGTCCACTATGCTTTCAGATTCAGAATTCGTTAATTATTATATAGCTGAGAATAAGGAGAGATTAGAAGAGAGGCATAGATTGGTTGTTTTAGGGTTTGAAAGAGCTTGCATTAAACAGTTAGAAAGTAATGCAGGTCTTTCCTGCTTGGTAAACATGAGCCATCTACTTTCATCAAATGACTTAGAGGAGAAGTAAAACTATTCAGAGATATTTTATGCGAGGCCAAAGTTCCGCCAAACTGAGGTCTTCATTCAAGTGCATGGAGCCTGGCAGGCTTCGAGTCTTCTTTGCTGACATGAATATATCCACCATAGAAGTTGCATTGAAGAGATTTCAGGGATTTTCCATGCATTAACCTCTGCTAATTGCATATTTTCAATGAAAGATGGAGAACAAAACATATGCAAAGTAGGGAGAGGGAGAGAGGGATAGGCAATCACATACACTGTGTAATGGGCATGTCCATAGAATAGACTATTGAAACAATTGCAGAAAATTTGTTACAACAATTTGAGACATGCTTCTACGCTTTAAAAAAATTCTGCAATGATCTTTGAAGGGTACTTATTCTGCTAACTTCTACTAATTCATTGAATTCTAGTTCCACATTGCCTGTTCCTCTATTTTTTCTGAGTTCAATCTTACCATCTTCCCAGAGTCCCCTTTCAACAAAGCTGTTGGGAATTTCTAAGAAGAGGAGCAGGCATTTCTATTAGGTCCAGTGAAAGCCTCAACCCCCATTGCTTATTTTCTCTGCACATTATTTACCATGTAAGCAAAAAGAATGCCCACTGTAATGTTTAACTGAAAGAGAACATTAAGACCCCCTCTAATTCTGGTTGGTGCTCTCCGATAGGAAATGAGGAATGGCCTGCAACATGAAACTTGTCAGGTATCAATCTCTATTTCAATTCACTGAATGATTTCATTAAAAAAGTTCTAATGGATTGAATCAGCTTGAAATTTAAATTCTTTAATAAATTAATATTAAAAATGGGACAACTTTTGCAGAATACAATTTGAAACATTATTGAAACAAATGAAAAGATTAGAACATCTTTGATTGAAAATATACAATTACCAAACGTTAATCCGTGGGTTTGTATTGCTTGGCAAATCTTTGAAGTCTCTTCAACACAACTTCCATGGTGCATATATTCATGTCAGCAAAGAAGACTCGAAACCTGCCAGGCTCCATGCACCTGAACAAAGACCTGAGAGATATATTCAGTTTGGCCTCGCATAAAATATCTCTTTAGTTTTACTTCCCCTCTAAGTCATTTGATGAAAGTAAATGACTCATGTTTACCCAGTAGGAAAGACCTGCATTCCCTTCTAACTGATTAATGCTAGCTCTTTCAAACCCTAAAACAACCAATCTATGCCTCTTCTAATCTCTTCTTATTCTCAGCTATATAATAGTTAACGAATTCTGAATCTGAAAGCATAGTGGACAATAAATGCTGAGTCTGAGATGAAACCATGCAGAAATTGGACATTCTTTAGGCCGCTGTGACTAAATAAATTGTCCAAACTCTGGAGCCTGGAGGGCCCACGTCCTTTGATAAACCATGCACGATGTGCACATTATCTGGGGTATAATTTTCTTTCAAAAAGAAATCTCTGCAATGCTGTGAGAGTGTAGAGAAGAAAAGTCTGAGTTTCAGTAAATCTCATCGCAAACAAGATGTATTTTCTTTTTATGTGCAAAAGCAAGCAGCATCTTCAAAGTGTTAGCGCTTGATATTGTGCCCAATGAGTTGCATGGATTTGTAATGAGAATTCCTTAAACCTCCTCCTTTAGATTTTGGCCTTTCTTAAATGATGATTCCACTGCAGATTTGGTGATTTGAAAGTTGCTTGAGCTGTAACAATGGATTGACACAAATCTCTACTCCTGTGCGCCACCTCAGATCTATGTCAAACCTACGGTAAAAAGACCAACTTTAGAAAAGCAAAACTAAAAACCAACTTACAAAGGAAAAACAGATTCTTATTCATGAACTTTAATGGCGCTCATTCCATAAGGTTATTCTCATATCTATGAATCCTGACTTACCCAGGGTAATAAGGAGATGGTACTAAGAACAAATCTCCTGGATAACCAAGGCAGAACATTAGCACCCCATTAGCGGCAGTTGATCCAGCAGTATTTACTATCCTCCCAGGATCAAATTTCAAATTTCTTCCTCTCAATGCCTCCATGAGATTTGACATAGCCTGTAATGGCAATGCACAAAACTCATTAAAAAAATTGCTCTGAAGTAAAAAGCGAACTTCCTACTGCCCTCTTGACATTGTTTCAATTTACTGACAACTAGATTATAAATCAACCCATTAAAACTTCAAAACAAAACAATCAAATGTATGATAAATACTGTTTATGGATTCGATTGTGTTGGAATTTTATAACAATGTTTTAGACTAACAAAGAGCTGGAAAAGAAAATAGATAATAAAATATGATCCGAAACGTTAATACAAAAACTCAATACAATTGAATTCAAAAACATTATTTATCAAAAATTGATATCATTAAATCAAATTCATCCCCATTGAAATCTATCGTTACCTTTCTATAATCTGCAAGATCCATCTGGATAAAACCCGAAGGATTGAGTTGTGGATCGCATAGATTCCTTCATACTCGTCCTGCGCAGCAAAGTAGGGCGAATCTTCCCCATGTAAATTGCAAGTTGCCACACTGAAATTCCTCAGACAAGGATAACTTTTATCTGTAAGAAAGTTCATACTCCCAAGTTATAATTAAATTTGCCACAAACGGCCGTTTAAATACTAAATTGATTTCAGTAAGTCAAAACCATGTGGGCATTAGGGAGCTTTCGAAGAACTTGCCCTAAGGATCATCCTAACAGGTGTCGATCCAAGTGAGCTGTATGCAAATACCATATAACATTTAATTATTGATTTATGTATTTTGTATTATAAATTAAGTATTATATATATATTTTATATTGAAAAAAATGCATTTATTATATTTTTAACTTCTCCTTCTAGGGAAAGAATATAGATAGATACTTAACTTGTAAATAAAGAAAAGGTGTATACAAAATTTCTACAAGCTTGCTTTTGTTTAGAAAAATGACAAAAACATGTTATTTAAGCCCTTGCCAATAAGAACCCTTCCCAATAGTATAGTCAAAATAAGAGTCCTATTCCAGGTTGAAACAATTTTGTCTTGGTCCAAATCCTCTATTAAATATTTCAAGTCGTACCACAGACCTAAAAGTCGGCTGTTAAATTTTTTTATTTTTTATTTTTATTGTTAAAACTTGGATTTGAGTGCCAGCCACAAACGTATCCAATTGGATGTTCTGGTAATTAATTTCCACAGTCCTAGCTTGCAGGTTTTTTTGGTTTAATATATTTTCTTTTCACATTTACATCTTTGTTATTATATATTAATATGTCTATTTAAAGTTAGAATGTTAGTAGTTTTAATTATATTTGTTTTAGATTTCTTTACATTTTTGAGTAATTTTTTTTTAATGTTGTAGTAATATAATTAATATATTATATTTATATATTCTTAAAAATATATAAATATAATTTAAATAGATGTGTATAATTAATTAATTTCTTTTCTCTCACTCTTTTTATTCATACATACATTTTATTCAATGTATGTTGTCAAGTAGATACAAAACAAAATTTTAAAAAAATATAAAAAAAATTAAGACTATCCAAATAAAATTTTATAAATTAAGCATCGATCAATCTTCATAATTTTTAATGAAAACTCAAAATAATTTAACTAATACTCGCAAATAATAATAGAGCGACCTCGCATATCATACCACCAACCATAGATTACTTTTTGTATCGGGGATACAGCTACTCCTTCACACCTTGGACATCATCCACACTAATGTTATTAAGTTGTCAACCACTAGTGAAGTATTAACTAAAAGTTGAGAGCTTCTAGTGAAGTATTAACTAAAAGTTGAGAGCTTCTTATTAGCAAAACCCTTTAGTGGATCATTTTCTTGACTAATACATCATGAAGCACACAATATTGGTTTATCTCCGTATGAAATAAATCAATATTTGCTAAAACATAATGTTTATTATGTGATCACACTTATTATGAGTGATCTCAATAATATTAATAAGACTATATTTAATATAATATTGAATTTATATTTTTTTGACATATATGATCATTTGGGTCTGATTAATAATTAATATTTTAACATAAATAATTATTTTATTAATTAAAATATTATATTCCTTAATAAAAGAGGTGTAACCACTTAAAGGTAATAGATGGTATCATTCAAATTATATTTAGGGGTTGTCATTTGAGGAAAAATTCTATTGGATATATTTGAAGTTGACAAATAAATCTATAATATATATGAGATATTGAAGATATATTTTTTTATTAGACAAACTTATGTTTTCTTAATAAGAAATAATGATGCTTTTGTAGTTTTTTTATTACAAGGTTTTCCCCACATAATTATGCAATATTTACTTCCATTTAATTTATGTATGTTTTATTTCTTTATATTATCATTAATATTGACATGGATAAAATAATAAAATTGGAATAGGTTATGTTAATCTTTCCTACAAGGACTGTGATCTCTAAATATGATTCACCACTACTATTTATAAGTCAAAATTCGTGGGATTAATTTGCATATGTTTGGCTTTGTGTATGGCCAAATCACTCTCACTCACATGGTAAAAGCAATTCACACAAGAGAGTGTCTAGAGGAAACTTTTTCATTAGTAAAAAATGTCATAAATGTGCTAACAATATTTGTAAGGTAGTTAGTTTAGTGATGGTCTAGTGAGGCCTCTTTCTCTTGTGAACCTTTGTAGAGGTGTGTTTGTGATGATTTTTATATGATCGTTCATTGTAATGTGTACAACATCAAGCTCCTAGCAACCATTTTCTAAGAGAAAGTCAAAAATTATGATTTTCTACTTCAAATAACAACTCAAGATACACTAGGACAATAATATATTGTTGATCATTTTCTTGTTATATTTGTTCGATGGACTAAGCTTGTTACTCCTTAATGTACTTGCATCATGGTGTTAGGTTTTCCCTTAGTTCTCTTAGAGTAGTTCTTATCTAGTCCTCTGCAATCCCTAGACACATAAAGGTGAGATGCTAAATGTGACCAAGTTGGAGAGAATATGAATGAAAACTTCTTAGGAATGTAGGATACTTCTTTAAATATTTTTATCATATTCTCTTATTGTTTCTTCCTCTTGCTCTACTAGGTCTCTCATCTTACTCACACTCTTTGTAGAAATTAACAAAGTTTTAAATTTTATCAAAAATCATTTCCTTACTTCATCCCACTTGTTTTCATGTTTAGGGTAGTTTTCTTATATCGATTTAGAGAAAAAATTCTTAGAGTTCTAACAAAATCAAATAGTTTGGTCTTATGTCTAGGTATTCCTTTCCTTTTCCATAGAGATTCCAATACAAATATATTCTCTATAGATTTTGTAGTGTCCTTTCCAAAGACAAGGATATTGATTGGGGAGTCCATGATCTTCTTAGGTCTATTTTTCTCCTTTTCTTATAAATTTGATGTGGTGTGGGATTTCTTTCTCTTCCTTTGTCTCTTGCCAACTTAATGTCAAAAAATTCTCTCCACGATACTAATTCACAATCTATTAAAAGATGTTGTTGTGGATTTCTTGGTTGTTTTGATTTTTCTCTTTTCTCTTGTAATAAAATTGTTCTCTTATATGACATAGGATATAGGGTCTTAATACAAGGAACATTGTGCTTCTTCAAATTTTTGATCAATTTTTCATTTGTAAATGATATTTTATTAGTTATTGATGAAAAATATTTTCTTAAATTGAACATGGTTTTTCTTCCTTAACTTTATCTTCTTCTCTTAACTTTCTCTTTAGTTTATTAACTATTTAATCTAGGTAATATGCATCAAGGGATATGAATTTTTTTGAGGTTTTAAGAAATTCCATAAATATTTCATCATGATAACTTTAATATTAGATAAATATAATTTCAAATATGGTGATTTGATTAAATGTGGTAATTTTGGGTCATGAATACTTCCACAACTTTATTATAATATTTTCCTTGATATTCTATATCTTTTCATGCTTCCCTTTAGTTCTATTAGTATCTCTTCCACTTTTTCAATATTTCTAATTATTGGTTTAGGAGTTTGAAAATTTAATATTTCCTTGTTGGTAGTTGTAGACATGGAAAATATACATGCACACTTGATCCTGATTACTAACATCATTTCTTCATGAATCATCTTCTTAACTTATCATCACTTTTCCATCTCTTAATTAGATAATTCATTATTTATTTAATTAAGTATTTCCCTCTTGTTGATTAGATTAATTAGTTTAATTTAATCCTCAATCCCTTTTTAATTAAATAACTCATCTTATTTGATTAAATCCCTAAAGCCTTCTTATTAAATTGAATAAATTAAACATTATTTAATTTAATCTAACATTATCCCCTTTAGTTAAATAAATCATAACATTTATTTAATTAAACCTTTCCTCTCAATTCTTGACTTTTAAATCAATTCATAAATTTAAGTCTAAGTTGTCACATCTTCTAAATCTCTCATTAAATTAATTAACCTTTTGATTAATTTAATCTTAATCTTCAAAATCCTCTAGAGAATGCAACTTGGACAATAAATCAATTACTTTGATTTATTAAATTTCCTATTTTCTCTCAACATGGAATAAAGGAGGAATAAACCTTCAAATTTGAATTCAAAATCCAAGTGGATTTGTCCTTCCAACAAAGCATTCACTCCTCTTACATGTCCTTGTGCATTGAGCCAAGTGGCATTTATTTCATTCCTTTTTCCCTCTCACATGTCATTTTCTCAATTTCAAATTCCACGTAATGGCATTTATCATGCACATTGACCAAAATGTGCACAACCTTCAACCATTCACATCTTGACAAGTGGCACTTGGCCATTGGATGTTGAATGATCCCACATTGCCCAATTTCACTCTCTTTTCCAATTTGGAAATCTATAAATGAGAGAATTTTCCTCTCATTCTATCATCCACAATTTGACCAAAGTTGCTCTCTTCACATTAAGAACTAATTTTGCCTATTTCATAGCAATTGTTCATCATTTTCATGATTTCACAGCAAGGTTATGCCAAAATCTCATCAAGGAGATTCAATCATCCACAAATCATCAACATTGCAACAAAGGAGTTGGGAAAGGGCCAATTTCGACATACCAATTGGCACCAATTCCCCCATGGGATCAAGATTTTGCTTTCTTAATTAGGATTTCACTTATCTTTCCATGTTTTGTTTCTTCATTCCTATTTTGAGCATTGTAAAGGGATTTCATGGGGAATCCTTGTTAAATATTGCATATGAACCTAACTATGTGTTTGTTTGTTGTGTTTGTATAGGAATAGGTTTGGGGTTCATATTTTGGTGCTAGAAGGAGGGCTCATTTGAAGAAATTAATCATGTTTTTTCCAAAATTCGATGATTTTTCACCCATTTTTTTCTTACAGACTGATGACACCATATTGCACTGCTTACAGTTTGGTGGCACTATATTTCACCACTTATAGACCAACGACACTATATTGCACCGCTCAAACCTCAAACTCCACAGCATTTTATTTCCTGCCCAAAAATTTCAAATTTGTAAACTTCACCGCGGGTTTCCAAACTCCAAATTGCCTCACATGCTGAAATAGTGTTGCATTTGTGCTCTATGTCTATTGCAGAGTGTCACACTTAGTCAACATGTGGTGCTATATTGCGCCGCTAGATTTCTAAACTATGTCACATTTACAGATTGCGCTGTTGGATGACAGTGAAAATTTCAAATTATTATTATTATTTTTTTGACATGTGCATTTTTGTTTTCAGCTTTTTGAACTTCTAACCTATTTGTTGTCCCTATATCTTCTAGTTTTAATCATTTTGCAGGTTAAGGAAAGGAGGAAAGAAAAATGGAAGGCTACATTGTGACATTATTCTCATCTTGTACTAAGTGTTTATGATCCCTATAGTGTTGTTTAACACTCTTAGAGAGTTCTCAATATCTTCTAAGAAATTTGTCATCATTTGTGCTTTAGAGAATACTAAATTTCTTTTAGGCTCTAAAAAGAACAATACAAATTTTTTTCAAAGTTTGCAAACAAAGGGTTTAAAAAGAACCTTAGAAATAATTTACTAGATTTGGTTTAAGGTTTAACAATTGAACAAGGAAAAATTCCATATTTGATTTGGTGCTATAAAAATAACTCACTTTTGCTTTATGGACTTAAAATGAACAAGTGTTGTTTTGTTTTGTAATTGTTTACTCCAAATAACATCATCAAAAGGACATATGCACTTCTCTCGCACCTCACGAAAATCTTGAGAATGAAAAGCTCTTTTAGTGATCTTAAGTTGAGTAAAACAATTACCTCCACATTTTATTTTGGGTTTAAAACTGAACAAAGTATCTTGCGAGTGTGAGTAAGCTTATTACGTGTGTTCTCCCTTTTTTTTTTCTAAACAAAGGTTGATTGAACAACTAATATGTTTTCTCGCTTTTGTTTATCTTAGCAGGCCTGCCTTGTGGGAAAAAATACTCACCCAAGGGAACGACCCAACTGGTAACACACTAAGGACAAGTGTATTTCCAGATGGGATATAAAAGTGGGTACTGGAACAAAATCCAGTATCACACAGTTGGTTGCGACGAGAAGGGAAACAATGGTCTCTCACCATATGGGTCAACTCCTACGAATGGAAAGTCTGAATTAAAACCCTTGTTTAGCAAAGGCCAAAATCCTTAACTATTTTTTTGGTGCTAAAGGTCATGTCCTTTGAAGCCGCCCCACGTATACATGAGGTTCTATTATAGAGATCTGAAAAATATGCCATGGGAGATTCATGGGTACTAATTCTTGATTGACCCGAGAAGCAAGTGCACTGTAAGGGGGAGCCTATGTGGTCAAGTATCTAATCATCTGCACTGAATATGCATAGCTGGATTTATCGAAGTGGGAACCCAACAAAATATTGTCTCTTCATCCTAGGGTTGTACATGTGCTTGGAATAAAAAAATACAGTGCTTGGTCCTCAAAACATTTGAAAACAAACATTCACAAGGAGCTTCAAATTCCAAACCCTTTGGAGAAAATAAAAATCCTTTGACGAATCTAAGTACTCTTTCTTGCCCTAGGGATTATATCCTTAGAGGTTTCTAAGTGCTTGGGTTTAATTACCATTTGTTTTCACTAAAGTAAACCTAGGAAATTGTGCTCTTGAAACCTTAATTTTCACATAATGGACCTTGTGGAATGAAAATAAATTGAGACATAGAAATTTAGTTTGAAATCATAATCAATAAATTGTTTTTGATAAAAGGAACTCATTAAGAAAATATAAGGACAATTGAACCTCACATGTGCTCTCTCAAATCATTTCCCATAAAATCAAAATCCAAAAACCAAGGTTCAAAAATATTAGCCCAAAATCTCGTGAGGGGCGTCTTGAAAGGCTTCTTGGAGTTAGAGAAAGATTGGTATATAATTTCTACAAGAAGGCCTCAAAGAAAAACCCAAGTTTGTATGAGTTCTATTATCAACAAAATCTAACTCTTTTTTAGAGGTTTTCTTTTCTCACTTAGAAGTATGGCATGTTCTTCAATACCGAGGTCTTATAAGAGAGAGTCTTGTCTAAGACAAGTTTAGGATCAAAATTAGTCACTCCCATCGGTCTCTCAATCATCAAAATCAAATTCTATTTCACCAACAAACCCTTGAGAACTTTGAAATGTCATTCATGCTAAACTTATAGGCAAAATCATCATCATCTTGTTTGACTTAATACACCTAGTCAAATCAACAACCCTCTTGAGTGACTTTACCTCTAGGATAACACAACTTCTTAAGGTTTACAAGTTCAAAATCACCTAATTTGGCTCAACACACTTAGTCAAATCACCCACTCAAATGAGTTTTCTCTAGGATAACACAACTTCCTAGGGTTTACAAGTTCATCATCATCTTGTTTGGCTTAACACACCTAGTCAAACTACCAAAATCAAATCAACTCAAGCCCTAAAATTTTTAGCATCTCCTCCCCTCAAGGTTCTTCAAGAGTTTCACTCACCCGCATCATCCATCTTTCATCCCCATCATCACTTTCTAATCCTTAGACTTTCCTAGTTCTTCTTTTTTGTGCCTAAAAATATCAAGATCAAACGATCTATTTTATGGTTCAAACAAGATCACAACACAAGAAGAACATGGAAATCACTAAAGAAACATCAACTTCAAGTGACCTAAGTCAAACGGCCCCCGAGAAGAATCTAGTGCAATCGAGCAACCCTCCAAACAACTCATCTCTAGCATCACAAAACCCTCTAGAGGAGGGTCATATAGAGGACATCATTGGTGATGACTTGGGAATGATGCAAGACTAAATAACTGAAATGGTTCAAAATCCTAAGAATCATAGAATCGTGAAAGCCATGTTGAAACTTAATCCCTCTCTATATATACATGTGTTAAAAGGGGCCAAAATCCCTTTTGACGTTGACATGAGTACCAATATGGAAAGGCATCTTGTGAGAATACCTCCAATATCACTCATGAACATTACTCAAGATATTCCCCAAATCATATCAACATTCACTTCAACCCTGCCAACTATTAACAAGGGAAGCGCCATATTGCACGAATTACAAAATCATTGCCTTGTAAACAAAAGAGTGGTAAACATCAACACCACACCAAATAACTCTATCCTGGTAAATTCATTACACCCATATGTTCCACTTACTTTCCTAAATCATGCAGACTCATCCTCATTTCATGCAACACTAATCTATCCGTTGAATATACAAACTTATCTCCCCATGGTTTCGGAAGGAGAGGGTGGGTTATTCAGGATAGAGGGAGTCATTGATCCTTCTTTGTCATCACTTTTCCAAGGGAACACACCATCATTCCCTCCATTACCACTCATATCCGCATCACCTCTTGGGTTGGGTCTTCCCCCCTACCCATCACCAATTTTTTAAATCAAAACAATCTAAGCATCACATAAAACCCCCTCCTTTTACTATCGGTATCGCAACAACAGATGGCAACCCTTAAAGCCACCACAATGGTCAACATGTCCACCATTCCCCAAATCTCTCAAAGCATGGTTTCCCAGGGACCAAGTATCTCGATTGCACCATCCACAACTCAAATCCCAATCACCAACATAATTGTTCCAATCACCACAATGATTAACACTGTTCCCAATCCACCGCTGATTCCACCAAAATTCAACATGACTAATTCATTCATCACCATGGTTCAGGCAGTTCAAAAAACCACTCACCAAAGGGTATTTCAACAAAATCACCAAGTTGCACAACTGGTTGCTCAACAAGCACAAATGTAATTAGCCGCTCAACAAGATTCACAAGTTGCACAAGCCACACAAGCCGCACAAGCTACACAAGTTGTGCAAGCGGTGCAAGAAGCCCAACACCAGGCTCCATAGGCGCAAGCATAGTACTGTGTACAACTACAAGCAATCAACCAACAAGCCCTGCAAGACTTTTAGGCACAACAACAAGCTAAACAACAAGCTTTGTTGGCACAAAAGTAGCTAGACCAACAACAAGCCTTGTTGGCGCAACATCAACTAGACCAACAACAAGCTTTGTTTGTGCAACAACAGCTAGACCAACAACAAGCTTTGTGGGAACAACAACAGTAGGATCAACAATAAGCTTTATTGGAACAACAGCAACAGGACCAACAATAAGCATTGTTGGAACAAATGGAGGCATATCAGCAGGCCTCAAAAGCACAAAAAATTTTTCAACAAACCCCCATCACTACCCCACCTATCAATCAAACATCATGAATTCCTCAAAACACATTCATCCCACCGCCTGATCCACAAAATGATGTTGCACCATAGATCAAACTGCTATCGCAGTAAGTGTTGTACCTTCAGTCAAGAAAAACAACCAGAACGCCAAGAAATTTGTGCCCGTATCCTTTTGATAGAAGTCTTGCAATGATACCATTCCCAAAGGGATTTGAAATCCCCAAATTTGATAAGTATAATGGGATGGGAAACCCTAAAAATCACATCAGGGAGTTTCAAGTTCATTGCATGGAAGTTACATATGATGACACGTATCTAATGCGACTATTCCCTTGGAGTCTGACTGGTCTTGCCATGGAATGGTTCGCTCACCTACCCATAGGCATCAAAACATTCTAGGAAATTGTGGACGCATTTATCAAAAACTATGCATTTAACATGGGTATGGATGTTAGTCTAGAGGAACTATCAACGTCAAAACAAAGAAAAGGAGAGATATTCACCTCTTTCTTGTAAAGATGGTGATCCAAGGCCAATCGGAGAAAGTGAACCATGCCAGAAGAGCAACAAGTTTACACAATCGTAGCCAATCTAGATGAGAACTTGGTGTTCTATCTAAAAGTACAATGCATCACAACATATGACCAATTGATACCAAAGGCACTCAATATCGAAAGATCCATCACTGCATGAGGGAGTGCATCGACGTTTCCAGCACAATAGGATAATCACACATCCACCAGCTATAACGATAAAACTCGCACATGGTCAAGGAACAAAAATGTCACAAATGATGGAGTGGTTGATGCTAAGGTTGTCATCAGTGCTCCCAAGAAAAATAATCAAACCCATCATCAACCATAGAATCATAATTGGAACAATGTGCAAACTAATACAGTGGCACAACAACTAGTTCTGAACAATCAAATCAATAATCTGAACAATCAAGGAGGACAACCTCCCCAAAACAAGTATCCTCCCAATCGGAAGTTCAGAGCTCTTGGGGAGCCCATTGAATCTATAATGAAGAAACTGGTTAAAGAGAACCTTATCAAAATTTGTAATTTGGAGCAATATGTGGAACTCATGACAAAACCACCATGGTACAATGAAAATATCCTTTGTGATTTTCATAAAATCAAAAGGCACACAACTGCAAATTGCATGAGATTGAAAAACATCATCTAGGATCTTATTGAGGACAAAATCATAAATGTCGAACAAACCACTAGAAATCAAGATCTCAAAATATACACAAATCCAATGCCCAATCATAATCAAGGAAGCAATCAAGGAAATAACCAAGGGAACAATAAAGGGAAACAAAATTATTCTAGTGCAAACCTTCTATACTAAGGTGTCATTGCATGCATAGATGAAATGGTCATTGTCATTAGCATCAAAGGAGTCAACACTGATTATTGAGTCACCACACACGGTGACAAGGTTACTATTGTGGGGGCATCACAACCATATAAGACCCACATTTCAAATTTGAAAGTCATTCCTTATGATTATAATGTCATTGACCAACTAAAAAGAACCCCCGCTCAAATCTCCATCATGGAATTATTCAAAATTTATGTCGCCCACAAGAAAATCCTTGATGAAACATTAGTCGCGTCCACTATCTTTGCTACCCTTGATATAGAAAAATTTCAGGCTATGGTTGGTAACATCATCACTCGAAATCTCCTCACCTTCTCTGATCAAGACTTTTCCACCCAACCATCTCACAACTGTGCACTCCACCTTCAAGTTTCGGTTCATAAGAAAAAGGTCAAAAGGGTCTTGGTGGATGGAGATGTGGGCCTCAATATTTGTTTTCTTAAATTGATAAAGATCTTGGGAATCTCAGAAGACTCCATCCATAAAAATAAAGGCATTACCATCAGAGCATATGATGACCAGGAAAGAGTATCTCAAGGCACTATCAAAATCCCAATCTAAGTGGAGCCAGCTACTATGGAAACTATATGTCAGGTTCTCGACCTTGATTTTCCCTACAACATCCTCCTAGGAAACCCATCGATCCATGGAATGAAGGTGGTTGCCTCGAAATTTTATCAATGAGTAAAATTTTCATACCAAAATGAAGAGGTCACAATACATGGCGATCCAGAGCCATTTTCCTATTGCGAAAACTTTGAAGCCAAGTTTTACAAAGTTCCCCAAGTACCAAAGAACAATGAAGGCCCCTCCACTCCCTATGTGGATCCATCTAACCTCACCTCCACTTTTGCGACAGAGACACCCTCCATCCCCGATATATCTGACATCAAGCTCATGATCCAAGATAATGGGTGTGGAGATTACAAAATGAGAAAAAATGCTTTTTTTGTAGGAGGGTTACCTCAATTAGTTGAAATACCTACCTACACTTTTAGGGCAGACCCTTCTAGATTCCATTGTTGGGGGGATCTAAGTTAGGAAAATGTGGACGAAAGAGACATTTCAAGTACACTATACCAAGATGAAAGGCCCACACCCACCCTACCCATGGATGAAACTAGCAAAGGACTACAAATGATGCTTGGTATGAGATACAACACAAACAAAATCCTTGGAAGGATTAGTGATGGGCGAGTGGAGCCCATCATTATAGAAAGACAAATGAGAAACCTTGGTGTTGGATGTACCCTTCCAAGTATAACCATACATGGTAGAGGTACCCCTAGTAGAGCAGTTGGGTCTCCTCCTCAGTTATTGGTAGTCGCCCTTCAACTACCCGTATCAACAAGTCTGCCCCTAGATAATTTCACATTTGATATAACTAAGGTTGGTAGTAGTAGTGATGATGAGGATACCATAATAGGCCTTCCCATTCTTTTTGAGGACTCCTCCTTACTCATGATTAGTGCATCATCTCTCGAGTCAGACAACCAACCCCACAAGATAAACCTAGTTTACCCTCAACTCATTGATTACAACCAATGAGGACCACCGGTTCTAGACACATTCGAAAATGATGAGGCTCTCTCAGAATTCATGGGACTAAGGGATATAGTACCATATAGAGATCACAAGGATAGGTTTGACATCACACTGGACACAGGCTTATTATGGGGAGACGATTGAGTCCTTCAGTCACAAAAGCAAAAGAATGAGAATAAGCCTAGGGTCATTGAGTGAAAACCACACTATGAAACTCTCTAACCACAGAATAGTAAAAATAAAGGATGCATCCAACGATGAAAACCTCTCTGAGGCACCGAAGGATGAATGATTCAATCTCCCCCCTACTACACTTCACCAAGAAAAATCAATAGTCCTAATGGAACAATACAATCCTATCAACCTGGGAACATAAGCAACACCACATATCACCTTTTATGTTGAATCACTTCTGATAGAAGAACAAGAATTGTTGGCTGCATTTTTAAGAGAAAGAAAGGTGAACTTTGCATGGACCTATGCTGACATGTCGGGTCTCAATCCAAAATTCATGGTTCACCATTTAGTTGTCTACCTAGGGGCAAAGCCAGTAAGACAGAAGTTGAGAAAGATGCACCCTCAGATAGCCTTGCTAGTCAAGGTAGAATTACATAAACTATTGGATGTCATCTTTATATGCCCAATTGACTATCCAAAATGGGTGTCCAATCTTGTGCCAGTTTCAAAACCAAATGGGGGCATCTATATCTGCACTGATTTTAGAGACCTAAAGAAAGCATGTCCTAAGGATGAGTTTCCACTACCTAACATTGATATGATAGTTGACATGACTATCGAACACAAGATGCTATCATTGATTGATGGCTTCTCAGGTTATAACTAGATTATGATTGCAAAGGAAGACCAACATAAGACATCGTTTACATGTCCATGGGGCACCTACTGCTGGAACATGATGCCATTTGGGCTAAAGAATGCGAGAACAACATATCAAAGGGCCATGACACTAATTTTTCATGACATAATCCACAAAATTTTGGAAGATTATGTGGATGATATATTGGCCAAGTCAAGGAAAAAACAAGATCATATAGCAGCCCTAAGTGCCATCTTTGAAAGATTGGAGAAATACAAGGTTAGACTTAACCCCAAGAAGTGTGTTTTTGGTGTGTAGTCAAGAAAAATCCTGGGATATATAGTATCCATGAGAGGAATAGAAGTGGATCCCACCAAGGTCAAGGTGATTCTCGAATGCACCCAAGACCCTAAAACAACTCAGAGGCCTACAAGGAAGGCTCCAATCCATTTGAAGATTCATAGCACAATTGGTGGATAAACAGATCTCGTATTCACATCTACTCCACAAGGAAGTAGCATACAAGTGGGACAAAAAGTGTGATCAATAATTTACTAAAATCAAAGAATATCTCTCATGCCACAAGTATTAATGCTACCTACTCTAGGAAAACCACTGATCCTGTACATTTCGACAACCATGGCAGCTCTCGGTGCTTTACTAGCTCAACATGATGAAAATGGAAGAGAGAGAGTGATATACTACATCAATAGGAAAATGGTAGAGCATGATCACACCAATAGAAAAATATTTCCTGGAAGTTGTGTTTGCAACCCAAAAATTTAGACACTACATGTTGGCTCATCAAATCAAGTTGATTGCAAAGATAGATCCACTAAAGTATCTACTCTCCAAGGCCACTCTCACAGGATGAACAACCAAGTGGGTCATGATATTGAATATGTAGCTCACAAGGCTATCAAGGGGTAGGCAATTGCAGACAAACTGGAAAAAGCTCCAATCTATTTAGAGAATCCACTCATATCAGAGTTTCTAGAAGAATCCATCTTTAATCTCAGCATAGCCGATCACTGGAAACTCTACTTTGATGATTCATACACACAACATGGATTGGGAGCTGGTGTTTTCTTCATCACCCCACTGGGAGATTTTATACTTAGATCCTAAAAATTGGCATTCCCCTACACTAAAAATATTGTAGAGTACGAGGATTTAACCATAGGTCTCAAGATTGCAACATAGTGGAGATTCATAGCACTAAAATTTTATGGGGACTCACAACCTATTATCAACCAAGTCAATGATGAATACAAAACTAAGGATGATAAGCTTACACCATACAAGAAGTTAGTTGAGAGCCTCAAAGAATCATTCATTGATATCACCTTTGAGCAGATACCAAGGGCTGACAACAGAGCAACTGATGCCATGGCAATAATTGGATCCTTATTGGATATCCCTCGCAATTTCTCAAAACATGAATTCCTAGTAGAGCAGCTTCTCATACCCACATTTGAGGTACTAGAGTCAGAATGTGTGCGAACTCACTGGTCCCAATGATCCTTGGTATCACGACATCTATACCTACCTGAGAATAGGAGTCCTCCCAGCTGACATACCCCCAAACCCCAAACGATCCTTTGTCAAAAGGTCCTTACGTTTTTTCATCCTAGGAGAAACCCTCTATCATAGGAGCATTGAAGGAACCTTATTGCATTGCTTAAATCCCAAGGAAGCCCTGACTGCTCTGATTGAGGTTCACAATGGCACTTGCGGTTTGCACTCAAGTGGTATGACCTTGGCCAAGAAGCTATTGAGAACTGGGTACTACTAGCCAACAATAGAAAGAGAGGCACATGACCTTGTCAGAAAGTGTTTACAATGCTAGCAGCATGGAGATCTTATTCATGCACCAGCTCAAGAGCTTCATCCTATTATTAAACCTTGGACCTTTTCACAATGGGGGCTCGATCTCATTAGAAAAATCATACCCACCTCATCCAATGACCACAAATTCATCATCACCACTATATAGTATTTTACAAAGTGGGTTGAAGCGATTCCCATGACATACATTATGTGAAAGAAGATATCCAAGTTCATTCTAGACTATCTCATTTTCCGATATGGTGTCCCTCAATCCATTATCTCTGATAATGGGACACCTTTCAAGAATCAGGATGTCTACGATCTATGCCACAAATTTAAAATCTACCATTTCTTTTCTACTCGGTACTACTCACAAGGCAATGGCCAAGCAGAAGCCACTAATAAAACTATCTTGAAAATCCTAAAGAAAATAGTCAATGAATCTGGTCGTGACTGGAATCTATAGCTAAACCCTGCCTTATGGGCCTACCACACCAGCATTCACACACCAATGAGCGCCACTCCATTCTCCCTGGTCTACGAATCAGAAGCCATTCTCCCAATCGAGATCGAGCTCCCATCATTAAGGATATCACTATAGAACCTCATTACAAATGAGGAATATCGAATTTGAAAGTTAAATGAGTTGGAGTTATTAGATGAACGATGCATGGATGCCCTCAACCATCTACAGGTCTATCAGAACTACCTAAAGCGCAACTACAACAAGAAGATTAGGAGATGCACCTTCCAAGTTGACGAGCTTGTACTAAAAGAAAATCAAAAGAATGTACCAAATCTAGAAAGCAAAGAAAAATTTGAACCCAACTGGTTGGGACCTTTCATCATCACAACAAGCTATAAATCAGGGGCATATCAGTTTTCAACACTAGAGGGAGAGCCTCTGTAGGAGCCCATAAATAGTTGCCATCTCAAAAAGTTCTATGCCTAAAATCTTGCAAGGTAAAGAACCGAAAAATACAAAAAAAAATAGAAAATGTCCTAAAAAAGTGGTCACCTTGATGAAAACCTAGTAAACGGGCATCTTGGTGACAACAAAAAAATTAAAAAATACAAAAAATCCAAAAAATCAGGAAAGGATTGAAAAAAGTAAAGAAAAAAATCATCCTCTAGTGAAAACCACTTCAGTGGTGCTTTGGACAAGTACCTTGGTGAAAATCTGGCAAACAGGCGCCAAGTGTAAATAAAGCACTCTCCATCGACCAGGATCTTCATGGCCTTTTCCATGCACTCACTTATCCATTACATTCCATTTATCCTTCCACCATCCGTTTACATTCCATACTATATCTTGATCTTGTGCTTGTATAATGTTCTACCATAGTACTACTTGGCATATTCCTAAGGTCAGTTTGTCCTCCCTTCATCGAAGTAGTCTATTGCATTACGCTGGGGGCATCTTCCTGTACCTACATCAGATTGGATTCATGTATATTCTCATGATCTTCCTTAAACATCAAAATCCAAAATCATTCAAAAATTCAAAACATTCAAAAAATCAAAAATCCAAAAACATAAAAAATTCATCAAAAGTCAGAAAACACCAAAAAATCATGTAGTACGAACTACATCATCTCTGAGCTTGAACGTAGGAAAGGTTGATCTTTGATCATCCCTTGAGACATTTAGGTCAGTCCTTTTGGCATCTGTTGCAATGGCAATCTATTTGCCCATCTATCTCATCATTGAGTCAAGTATGTCGCTAGTCGAACTACGTGGTCTCTATGTGTATAATGTAGGCAAGGTTAATCTATGGATCAGCTCCCAAGACCCATAGGATGGTTCTTTAAGTTAGTCTCTTCATCACAAGTATCGAAAATACCAAAAAAATTTGTAAAACGTCTGAAAATACCAAAAACATTGAAAAAATCCAAAAAATCAAAATAGCCTCAAAACATTTGGAAAACCCAAAATGGTGCACCCGTCTCATCTCACTTTCACCTGCAATTGTCTCACTCCTAATAAATCAATCATCACTTTCATCCTTTGGTGAGTCAGTCAGAAGCAAGTCTATCAGGTTCCAAAGTGAACACCCTAATTGTCAAAGTCTCAAATCTAGGTCAGTAAGCAGGCAAGTTGATCAACTCAGAGTATCAATAGCTTATCATCCAATCAGCCTCACCAAAACCCTAATCACAACATGTCCTAGGATGTATCCTTCCCACAATGGACATAAGCATCAAGTATGCCACCTTAGTTTAGCCTTGGCTAGTGGTACGAAGAACATTAGCTTGTTTGTTTACTTTATCTAGTCTTTTCGACTTCTCTTATTTTGTGCTCATTCCAAGGACCTCTCGATGATGCCTAAACAAAACAGGTTTAGAGAGAAATGAATGGGGCAGTGATCATTATCTTTTTTATCCGTTGTGCTTGTGGGGTACTTTGTAAAATAACTTAGTCATGTGTGCTTTGTTTGGTTTGTAGGGAGGGTGTTTTAGGTATCTTGTTGACCACATAGGAAGGTTTGCTTTTCTATGTTTTGGCCCGAGATGTTTAGAATGTCTAAACTACATCCTGAATAAGGCTTTGTATGCTAAGTGTGAACATGAATACTCCTATCTGATTTTTGAGTCAAATTCCATCACACTAGGTACCATGCCATCCTAGTTCTTTATACCTTGATGCATCGTACCTACATGTGTTATCAAACATAAAGTAATTGGCCCTTTGAAAATCTTCACTTTTGGTAATAAAATCATCATCATCTCAATGACTTGATTGATCTCTTTTCTTCTATCTTCTTTCCATACTAACATTATACCATGACAATTAATCAAAACATCACATATGCATTCACCCTACATCCATAAAATCATCAACATAATTACATATCATATCATATAGATCATACCACATCATATCATATCGAATTATCATCATCTTAAGTTATGAGGAATAATATAGATTTGTTATTCTAAGCATCTTAAGAAATCATTGCATTACATTCATACATTGCGCAAATCATTAAGGGCATAATAGAAATCATGAGCATATAATTTACAACCATAAATCACTTGCATATCATTAACATTCTAAATGCTTAGAAAAATACAATAAGAAATACATCCATAATCATTTTCATGTTATATAGAAGCATATGCCATATCACATGAGAATAAAATAGAAGAATTTCATAACATCTCATAAGAAAGTAAAGTGCATCCACGTATCATAAGAACATATCATAAATCGAACCATCTCATATATATCATCAAAAATGTATGATTGTCAAGGTACAAAATTGGATCAAGTGTACATCAAAATACATGATACAATAAGGGAAATAATCAGAGCCCATTAATAAAAAATAAACAACTATCTGTGATCAACAGGCTAGCCCTACTGGTTGTGCCCCTCACCCTCTGGCCTGTCACCATGATCCTCTGGCGGCCTCATACCTGTTAGCTAAGAGAAGTCTGGCACCCAACCTACTGCTTGAACTACCTACCTATAGTGTTGCCAGTAGTACTCGGCCTCTCTCACCACCTCCCGGTATGCTCTCAAAGATACTGATCGGACCTGGGTGGATGAGGTTGCACTGTCCAACTGTTGCCTCTGATTAACCTCCCGATTCCCCTTAGATTGAGTCTGGTCCCTCTCAATAGTGACTATCGAAACCTATTGCCAAGCCTGATCTCTCTCTACAGTTAATATCTGAATCTAACCATGCAACTATTGGATCAGTGCATCTCTATGATCTGCCTGCCCTGGTGGCTATTGTTGAGGGACCACTTTGCCCCTATCTTTGGGCTAGTCATCCTATGTGCCTACCCGTGGTGGTGTAGGTGCCTACGATGGTGTTTGCACCCGTGGAGGTGTGTGTTGTGGCTGATCTCTAGGAGGTGTTTGACAAGGAGGTGGTCCACCTCCTCCTCTATCCTCATTCCCATCATCGTCACCTCTGCCTACCCAACCCCTACCACTGCCAGCTGACCTCCCTTTGGGCCTCTGCCATGGGAGTACCGCACCTAGAACTGTCAATCTTAAGGGAGGCCTAAACCAAGCTTTTTATGCTTGGGTCACTCTTGCATCTACTAGCCCCTGATCATATGGCCATAGCCTGGCCACTAGCTATCTAAATGAGGACACTGCCTCATCTATCAGGATGGGATAGCCCAAGGCTATCCCTCTCATACTACGGGCATAGATCACCATGTACTGATCATCTAGCCTATCTAGACCTCACCAAACTGTCAGGCCACCCTGTTTGGAAGGTAACACTCTATCATGGTATGCTCTCGACCCTGCATCCACCTATCCCGATGAGCAAAGAACAACTTCTCTATGTCATCGTACCATCAGCCTATGCCCATCCAAGGCCTCCAAATGAACTCTCTCATCTCATCAAGATCCCGTCACCAATGGGTGATGCCACCTCTGCTAGTATGAGTGAAGAGGATCTATGCCCCGTCGTACTGCCAGACAATGGGATCATAAATATCGAGAACAACCAGTGTGACATCTGGACAGAGCACTCGAATTTGCTCCTATACCCAAATATGTAGTAAAGTAACTCTGACCCCAAGGGACCTGCTATCCAGGTATGCAAACTCATGCCAATCTCTATATAAAGAGGCCAACATCACTGGCCCCCAAGCAAAACACTCCCCATGGATGACCATCTGCTCCCATGCCAATCCCTAGCCTAGACTGAAGTATTGGCTCTGCCAATCTGGTGCCACAAGACCAGAAATGATGGCTGCAATGATCAACCTATAAGTGGGTGCTATACCCCGGTATCACTCCAAGTTAATCTACCCATCAGAGAAATGGATCTCATCAACACCCATCACATCATAGCAAGCATCCTTACTAGCATCAGGATCATAAATCACTCTGGCTTTGTGGATAGGTAATTGGAGGATGTGCCAGACATCCTCAAGTGTGATAGTGGCCTCGCTAGTAAGAAGATGGAAGGAGGAGGTCTCACTGTGCCACCGCTTGGCCAAAGCAGTCATTATCCCCAAATGGGTCCAAATAGGAGGAACATAAGCAATGAACCAAAGGTCGAGCATACCAAGCTGCTCCTGAAGATACACATGCATACCTTGCAATCTGTGAAGCACCAGCCATCTGTGCTCCCTCAAATGAAGTATGTCGAGGTCCTCTTGCAAAAGGGAAACCATCGCGTCAAGTCTCATAAAAAAAATTGCCTCTTGTGTCGGCTTTTCGCATTTCAAACAGCAAATGCAACACTATTTGCAAATGCGACACAATTTGTAAAGTTCTAAATTGTGCCACCATGACAGAGTTTTCCAAACTCTAAACTACAAAATGCATTGTGCAAAGCTATTTGCATATGTAGCTAACTTTATGCCAAAACCCTAGTTCCAAACTACCCCGCGCAGTCGAAGTTTTATATGCGACAAAGTTTGGACGGAACCCTAATTCTCCTAACTGGCCCGCGGTGATGCTATTTTCAAATGTAGTGCAATATGGGACCATGTGGTGTCAAATGAACATTTGCAGTGCTGCTATATAGCGTTGCTCAACATAAGTTTGACCTAAACCCTATTAAATGCACGTAAATCAAAAAATTAAAAGTTGGGATAGGGGTACATACCACGCGTCCTACATCGACTGGTCATTGGTGCACTCGTACCCTCTCTGATACATTCCTGGGAATCTTTCATTGCACCATCTCAACTAGAACTCAGAGCTCAAAGGGCAAAAAATAATAAAGGCTAAGTATGCAAATGTATTGAAAGCGACCCCTCAAGGTCTATTTAAGCCTCCAAATTAGGGTTTTCTAACCTAATTTGACCATCCAGTTAGGGTTTTGGTCCCCCGACCCTATTTTTGTCTAACCAAAGGCCATGTTGCATCCTTTTTTGGCATCTCAGCAAAATTTTGGACCTGTCGGGCACCTTGTCCTCTTTTTTCGTGAGATCAACCAAAAAATCTAAATTTTCGTCTGATCTCTTGAGGGGGAAATATATCAGCATAATCCTTTTGCTGGGGCAACGGTGGGGCATTCGAAAAAATCGAGAAATTTTGAACTTTGATCACATCAGTTTATTCTTTGAACCAATACAACAAGTGCATTGCTTCAAAGAGGGGAAAAATATAGACATGGAAAATATACATGCACACTTGATCCTGATTACTAATGTCATTTCTTCCTGAATCATCTTATTAACTTATCATCACTTTTTCATCTCTTAATTAGATCAATCATTATTTATTTAATTAGGTATTTCCCCCTTGTTGATTAAATTAATCAGTTTAATTTAATCCTCAATCCCTCTTTAATTAAATAACTCATCTTATTTGATTAAATCCCTAAAGCCTTCTTATTAAATTGAATAAATTAAACATTATTTAATTTAATCTAACATTATCCCCTTTAGTTAAATAAATCAGAATATTTATTTAATTAAACCTTTCCTCTCAATTCTTGATGTAAATCAATACATAAATTTAAGTCTAAATTGTCACATCTTCTAAATATCTCATTAAATTAATTAACCTTTTGATTAATTTAATCTTAATCTTCAAAATCCTCTAGAGAATGCAACTTGCACAATAAATCAATTACTTTGATTTACTAAATTGCCTATTTTCTCTCAACATGGAATAAAGGAGGAATATTCCTTCAAATTTGAATTCAAAATCCAAGTGGATTTGTCCTTCCAACAAAGCATTCACTCCTCTTATATGTCCTTGTGCATTGAGCCAAGTGGAATTTATTTCATTCGTTTTTCCCTCTCACATGTCATTTCCTCAATTTCAAATTCCACCTAATGACATTTATCATGCACATTGACCAAAATATGCAGAACCTTCAACCATTCACATCTTGACAAGTGGCACTTGGCCATTGGATGTTGAATGATCCCACATTGCCCAATTTCACTCTCTTTTCCAATTTGGAAATCTATAAATGAGACACTTTTCCTCTCATTCTATCATCCACAATTTGACCAAAGTTACTCTCTTCACACTGAGAGAGAATTTTGCCTATTTCATAGCAATTGTTCATCATTTTCATGATTTCATAGCAAGGTTATGCCAAAATATCATCAAGGAGATTCAATCATCCACAAACCATCAACATTGCAACAAAGGAGTTGGAAAAGGGCCAATTTCAACATACCAATTGGCACCAATTCCCCCATGGGATCAAGAGTTTTCTTGCATAATTATGATTTCACTTATCTTTCCATGTTTTTTTTCTTCACTTTCCTATTTTGAGCATTGTAAATGGATTTCATGGGGAATCTTTGTTTTATCTTGCATATGATCCTAACTATGTGTTTGTTTGTTGTGTTTGTGCAGGAATAGGATTGGGGTTCATAGTAGTATCTATATTGGTATTTATTTTTTCTATTTCTTTAGTAGCACCCACTTTCTCTTTTTTGTGTGTTTTCTATCCTCCTATAATATCTTTCCTATTTTTCTATTTTTTCTATTCACTTTACTCCATGTTCTTTCTTTCCATATTCAATTATCTCACCAATGCAATTTCTTCTCTAACTTATCTTATTTTCTTTTTGTCTCATTTAGCCATGGGTGTTAATCATTTGGTATTTCATTAGTCCTGTATTCCCCATTGGTAGTTATTGTATACTCACTTTGACTAATCACGTATTTTCAAGATTCTCTTTCGGAGACCCCCTCTTTCCATTTTCCATCCCCTAGATGCCTAACCTTCTCTCATGAGGATGACACTTGGGAAATTTTGCCACAAGTCTTTAACTGAAAATTTCCATGGATTTTTTTGTTATCTTTCTTAATTTTTTAAATCTGTAAACTTTGTTATATGTTTTGATTTCTTCTCTATTTCCTAACTAGGGTCCCAAAAATAGAATTAATGTTAGCAAGAAAAGTAAGAAACATGCCAAGTTTTTGAGCCCTAAGCATTTTTTAGGAGTTGTACTTATATCCATGTAGTAGTAATAGAAGAATGATCAAAGATTGAGATATAGTGTGGTATTCATACTAAACTACCAACATGATTGATAAATCATGATTCATCAAATAGTAACCATAATATCATTATATGGTGTATTCATAAGTAGTCTATTATATTGCAATATCCATTTTGTACATTCTATCACTAGTTATACATTCTATCTCCTTATTTTCAAATCTTTAAAATCTATGTATATGTGCTATATGGGACATTGCCCTTGACAATTTGTATGCCTATTCCTACTAGATTTGTTCATCCCTTTTCTTTGGATCCTCTTTATGGTGGTTTGTGGTATGTTCTATTTTTTTATGTAAATCTACTATGTATTCTATAATTTACCATACCAACAACCATGCCTATAGAAAATATAAGGTCTACAAGGGGCATCCTAACCCCTACCATCACCATAGCCTCTACATAATTATAATGTTATTTATTGACTATCAAACCCTTGTCTAAAATTTTCTTATTTATCCCATTCCTAAGATGATTCCCCCTTTGTCATATTAAACACACATCATCTCCTAGAAGGATATGAAAACCCTCATTTCACCCCAATAACATTTGATTTTTTTTCTATTTTTCTTCTCTTTTACTTGTATAGCTAGATGATAGGAATCATCTAAATTATGAACCATTGTATGCTTAATTCATCTTAAATAAAAAACTTTAAATGATTTACATATCTTGCAACCAGGTATCTTCATATATTTCATCTTACTCCACTCAAACATAAAGCTTATAGAATCATTTTTCAAACATATACATTGTGCTCATTTATCATTAGGTTTTGAATTTTTTGTAGAGGTTTTGTACATAATCCAAAAGAATAATTTTTTCCTTAGGTTATTTTTCATATTTTCTCCATGTCTTGATTTTGACCTTACTCATCCTTTTTCTTTCTTTGTAGGATATCCCACTATATCATTGCATGGCCCTTAAATCTTGTGCATATAAATTTTTTACTTTTTTCTCCTCTACTATACCTTTAAATTCGGTAAATTCTTCATAATATTTAGCTACTCTAACAGCTCCACTAGTTTTAGACTATCCCCATATTCTAAAACTTTAATATTTACTCCATAATTCATTATTTCCTCCATTTTTTGCTGCTGTCCTTCCTATTCCTATACTTTTGGAATGAATGTTGAATTTTATTCACTAGCTTCTACTCTATGCTCTCTTTATTCAACTAACTAGTTGGACCTCTTTCTCTCAATCCCTATTCATCAGTAATTTCAATAATCTCTTTCACTTTCCTTGTAGCACTTTCATATTCCAATAATAAATTCATAGCCTCATCATCCTAAATTTTCATCATTATTAAACCTCAAATCTCTACAAAAATAAAATAGTAATTATCCTCTATCTTATAAATATCATAATAAATCTCAAGACTTACTTAAAACTCAAGCTCAAAATCCTATACAAACTCATAAAATATGAAACTATTTTCTTTTAAATAACACTAAAATATAACATTGAGGCCATGGATGATTGAATTAGGCCTCAAATTTCACAAAATGGTGCATAACCAAAGAAATAAAACTATGAGTATCTTGGGTTTTAAATGTTATTCATGTTAAAAAAATGAGATCCAACAACAACCTTAGTCAAAATTTATAGCCTCTAAAATTTATGCCACTACATTAGAAAATTATAGATATATTGGATTTAAAATGGGCATAAAATTTAAACCCTAAATAAAACATTAGGGTGGATATGGTGGGTGAAAGGTTGGATATGTAAAGAAGAATCAAAATAAAAATTGGGATCTATTTGAAGGGACAAATTTGAATGATATATCCATTGATACTTGGAAGATAAATATATACAAGGAAGATTATAGTTAAGGAATAACTATACCTTTGTAACTGAATAACTAAAAGTGTAATATTTATGCTAACATTTCCCAAACCTTATTACATTGTTCCAATAAAAGTCCCCTAAAATCTAAAATTTTACCTTTCCAAGGGACCCCCTAAAGGCTTACATAACAAAGTTTGTTGACTAAAAACTAGATATATATTCTTGATAAGATCTTCCTTTGAAGAAATAAAACTTGAATCAAGTGGAACTTTATCAAGCTGCCTCATGACCCTCAGAAGGGTGTAGTTTCAAGTTGAATTCTCAAGTTCTTTGACTACCATTTTCTAAAACTCTTGAATCATTGATTCCCAAATTATTTGACAACAACCCATATTGAGCTCTACAAGCATAGGGCTCCATCAAGTTATCTCTTGACTCTCGTAAGGGTATAATTCTTGATCACAGTCTCTTAAACTCGCTAGACAAAAATCCACATTGAGTTGAACACCAAATCCCTTACCTATCTCCAAAAATCAAACTTCACAATATATGTATTCTTAAAATTCATCAACACCAAAAAAGAAAAGCAAGAAATAAAGTAAAAACACTTCTTATGCAAAGCACCATCTCAAAGTGAGAAGCTGAGTTGAGATGGTGGAAATTTCTCCATCCTTTGGTGCCACTAGCGTCCAATGACATGTAAGGAACTAATCAATGTTTTTCCTTGGCAACATGCTCAATTTCATCTTTCATCTTTATTGCATAAGTATTTGAAGATCCATTGACAAGATTGATGAACTCGTCTACAAGATACTCAACAATTGTTTTAATGTTGTAGAATGCACTTTCCTAAACATAGATAGACTACTTGATTATCCTCTTCAATGATTGATACATTGCATAAATATTTAGATTTACAATGGTGGAACACTACCACTTTTTCCAATGATCAAAATATTAAGAACCTTTGCCACTAGATAAGGCTTAGTCCTCACACATCTTATCACTCTAAAACTCTCTTGCCCTTTCCATGTCAAGTAGAATCGGCCACCTAAAATCCTCTCATGCTTAATGACCTCCACAACACAACCCACTTCAACTACACTAGAGACATGATCTATGTAGATTACCCCAAACCAATGGTCTACTTGCAGGAGGGTGTGTATCATCATTCTGTACCTATATTTGTATATCTACAAAGATAGATTCGTACCAAAAAAAAGCACAAATTTGAGGGGGAACAAAGGTAGTTCAACTATTCCATTGGATTCTAAAGGCTTTGTACGAGCTCTTTCTGAAGACAAGTACTTAATCTTATTGAAGCCTTTTCTTCTACCCTTTCTGTTACAATTATGTCTAATCCCAACTAATTGCGCTAGATCATCCAACTCACCTCCACTATCTCAACATTTATGGAAACTCTTAAGGAATGTCTTCTTGGAGAAGATTACGGGAGATTTTATTTTATTATACATTAACTACTATTTTATATCGCACACTTTGTGGGTGTTAAAATTAGTAATATTTTATTACTTCTTAGCTGTCCTTTGTTGCCTTACTTTTAATTCTATTTTGTGGTTATTTTGATACATGAAAAGAAGCTAAAAATAGAGCAACGCAACTCTACAACTTTTGAACAGAAGCAAGAACTCAAGGGCATCGAAGCTCTATCAATATTGTCTCAGTTTAATACTTGAATATAAATCTGATTTTGCTGCTATGTTATTTTTTGTGTTTTATGAGCAGCTCTTAATTCCAATAGAATAAGTTTTATTTTCTATTGTGTATGAAATATCTATTTGTTGCTCTATTTTTATTGCTGCTCCTCTTCCCCTATTCCCACATCTAGTATTAGAGCTATTGGTTCAAACTTCTAGTTTATTTTATGGGTTTTCTCATTCTCTATTTGGCAGTCATCAATGGTTTCCATGGCCTCAACTTTCGGTCCTTGCTTGTTTAGCTTGCAAACCCCTCTTTTCACAGGAAAAAATTATGGATATTGGTCATTAACCATGAAAGCCTTGTTTAGGTCCTAGGATGTTTGGGAAATTGTTGAGAATGGCTATGTAGAACCAGTAGACCAAGCAACTTACAATTCACTCACCCAGGCAGAGAAATACCTCTTGAAAGAGCAGAGAAAGAAGGATGGAAAATCCCTCTTCTACTTACATCAAGCAATGCATGAAGGCATATTTCCAAGAATTGTAGAAACAAAACAAGAAAAGGAAGCATGGGACACGTTGCAAACAACTTATCAAGGTAAGGACAAAGCTAAATCTGAAAAACTCTAGATACTTAGAAGAGAATTTGAGAATATATATATGAAAGATTCAGATTCTATGGAGTTATTTTTTACTCATATTGTTGGGCTAGTAAATCAGATTAAATATCATGGGGAAACATTAGAAGAGACCTGAATAGTTGAGAAAATGCTAAGGGTTTTGCCTACTAATTTTGATCCTTTAGTTGTTGCCATAGAGAAAACTAAGGATTTAACCCAGTTGACAATGGATGAATTGCATGCATGCTTGATAAATCATGGCTATAGGTTGAATAGATCAAACACCTCCATTGAGAATTCTTTCTCATCTCAGGCTTCAATAAGCCATGAAAGAGGTAGAGGTAGATTCACTCCTAAGGGTAGAGGAAGAAACTCATTTAGAGGACGTAGCAGCAGTCCTACAAATCAAGGTGGAAGAGGAAATAGCAATGAATCCTCTCATAGTCATGCAATTGGTCAAAGACAAGACACGTCAAATGTTCAATGTCATTACTGCAAGAAATATGGTCATTATTCTTCTGAGTGTAGGAAGAAACAACATGATCAAGGAAGACAGAATCAAAATCCCCCAGAAAATTCTACAAAAAATACTATGTTTATTACAAGTGCAAAGATTGTTGAAGCAATTTCTACAAAATCACCAGTTGAATGCAATATGGTTCAAGAGAGTCCAAATGATATTTGGTATTTAGATTCTGGTTGTAGCAATCACATGTCTAGGAATTTAGAGTATTTTTCTAGCTTGGACAAATCAGTCACTTTAAATGTCACTCTTGGGAACAATAATCAAGTGAATGTTATGGGAAAAGGCACTATTGACATTCTAACCAAAAAGGGGGAGAAAAAATTAATTCATGATGTTTTTTATGTTGCTAGTCTAAAACATAATCTGATGAGTATTGGTCAATTGGTGCAAAAAGGATACAGAGTTTATATGAAAAATAATGCATGTGTCATTCTTGATAAATATCCTAGTACGCAGTTGATTGCAGAGGTACAAATGATAAAAAATAGAATGTTTCCATTGAGATTGAAATTTGACATCAAAAGAAATGCAGCTAGAGCAGCATTTAAGACTAAAAATTCTCAAGACGCCTCTCAAGTTGCTCCCGAAGTTTTCTCTGGAAAAGAGAAAAGCTGCAAAGTTGCTCCGGAAGGTTGCTATGAAAAAGAACAAGGCTGCTCCAGAACAGAACAAGGTAGCTTCAGAAAGGCTGAAACTGAAACTAAAGAAGAAAAAAATGGTAATGTAATTGTTCAAACAACTTTTCAGTCAGTTTTGAAGAATAAATCATCGTTATGGCATTTGAGATTTGGCCATTTAAACTTTGGAGGTCTTAATTTGTTGCATAGGAAGAATATGGTTAAGGGTCTTCCATTGATTAAGAAACCAAAAAGAGTATGTGAAGCATGCATATTGGGTAAACAACATAGAGAGACCTTCCTTGTTGGAAAATCAGAAAGAGCATGTAAACCACTTGAGATTGTTCACTCCAATATATGTGGACCAATGCAAACTCCTTCCATTGGAGGATGCACATATTTTCTAACTTTTATTGATGATCATACAAGAATGACATGGGTCTATTTTTTGAAGCATAAATCTGATGTGTTTGGTGTTTTTCAGTAGTTCAAGGCTCTTGTAGAAAAGAAAAGTGGATGCTACATCAAGATATTAAGAACTGATAGAGGCAGTGAATATAGTTCTAATGATTTTCTGAATTATTGCAGCCAACATGGTATTCACAAACAATTTACAGCCCGTTACACACCTCAACAAAATGGTGTGGCTGAAAGAAGAAATCAAACTATCATGGATATGGCAAGAAGTATGATGAAATCAAAGCATTTACCAAATGAATACTAGGCTGAAGCAGTAGCAATTGTTGTTTACATTTTGAATAGATGTCCAACTACAAGTGTAAGGAATGTGATTCCTCAAAAGGCTTGGAGTGGTAGAAAGCACAATGTTGCTCACTTCAAAGTATTTGGATGCATTGCATATGCTCATATTACTGAAGAGCTGAGAAGAAAATTGGATAATAGAGGTAAAAAATGTATTTTTGTTGGGTATTCGGAAGATACAAAAGCTTACAAATTGTTTAATCCAATTACAAGAAAAGTTGTAATCAACAGAGATGTACAATTTATGGAGAATGAAGCATGGGATGGAAGTGTAGAAAAAATAATAAGTGTAGCAACAACTAATCCACATGATGAAATGACTGATGAAATGATAGAACAATAAGGTATTTCTCAAGAAATATTTCCTTCCAATCCCAGACAAAAAACACAAGTTGTAGCACAATCTACACCTTCTACAACAAGACTTTCAAGAAATCAGATTTTTTCACCAACACAACAAACTCCAAAAAGAACACTAGCTGTAACATCATCAAAAAGTCCTTCAAACTCAGCTGATAGAAGTAGCTCATTTGATCCTACATTGGCAAGCTTATTGCAATGGAAAACAAAGATTTTAAGAGACATATATGAAGCTGATTTTAGTGTTGAAACATCAAATTCATTTTCTGTTTTTGCTTTATTTTCAGAAGTTGTTAATCCAATGTTCTTTGATGAAGAAATTAAGGATGAAGCATGTGCTGAAGCTATGAATGAAGAGATTGAAGCTATTGAGAAGAACAATACTTGGGAGTTGGTGGATCACCCTCAAGAAAAGGATGTCATAAGTGTTAAGTGGATTTACAAAACTAAGTATGGCATGGATGGAAATATGTTGAAGCATAAGGTGAGGTTGGTTGTTAGAGGCTTCACTCAACATCCTGGTATTGACTACAATGAAACATTTTCTCCAATAGCTCGATTGGATATGGTAAGAAGTGTTTTAGCCATTGCAGCCCAAAATAAGTGGCAAGTTTTCCAAATGGATGTAAAATCTGCATTATTAAATAGTTTGATTGAAGAAGAAGTCTATGTTGAACAGCCAGAAGGATATGAGATTGCAAGTCAAGAAGGAAAGGTATACAAGCTGAAAAAGGTGCTCTATAGACTCAAGCAAGCTCCTAGAGCATGGTACAATCGAATTGATTCTTACCTAATTAAGAATGGTTTTAGTAGGTGCAACAGTGAACCTACTTTATATATCAAAATGGATGAAGAAGGTAAAATGTTGATAGTTTGTCTTTATGTAGATTTGATCTTTATGGGAGATCTTTCCATTAGTCCTTTTAAGACAACCATGATGAAAGAGTTTGAGATGACTGATCTTGGACTTATGAAATATTTTTTTGGAATAGAAGTTATGCAATCAATAGATGGTATTTTTATTTCTTAGTCAAAGTATGTAGGTGATGTATTGAAAATATTTAATTTGTTTAATTGCAAACCAGCCCCTACTCCAGTTGTGAAAGGACTAAAGTTAAGCAAGGATGATGATGGTTCATTAGTTGGTCCTAAGTTGTTCAAAAGGCTGGTTGGTAGTCTCATGTATTTGACTACCACATGACTTGACATCATGTACGGTGTGAACCTTATCTCAAGGTTCATGGAGTCTCCAAAAGACTCTCATTGGCAAGCTAGAAAAAGGATATTGAGGTAGGTATGTGGAACTAAGAATTATGGAATTTTATATTCAGCTATAGGTTATTTCAAGCTCATTGGATACACGAAAAGTGATTGTGCTTGTACTATAGATGATATAAAAATTACTTCTGGTTATTCATTTTATTTTGGATCCGGTGTTGTATCTTGGGCTTCAAAGAAGCAGCCCATTGTTACACTTTCCTCAACAGAAGCAGAGTATGTGGCAGCCACTATAGCAGCATGTCAAGTGGTATGGATGAGGAGAATGTTGGTTGATTTGATGCATAAACAAGATGAAGCAACAAAGATTTACTATGATAATAACTCAGTCATTGCACTATCTAAAAATCATATTTTTCATAAATGAAGCAAGCACATAGATACTAGATATCATTTTATAAGGGAGTTAGTGAATAACAAAGAAATATGTTTAGAATTCTACAGATTAGAAGATCAATTTGTTGACATTTTTACTAAACCATTGGCAAAAGATGCATTTGAATACTTGAGAAGTTGTTTGTGTGTATGTGCTGAAAATTATTGCTCCAGAAATTTTTGTGCAAGTGTGGATGCTCTAGAAATTTTTGAACATAATGCAGAGACATAAGGTAGATGCTTCAGAATCCTTCAGACAAAAGGCAGATGCTTCAAAACCTTTCAGAAAAAAGGCAAATGACTGAAGGTAGATGCTCTGGAACCTTTCAGACAACCGAGGGATGCTCCAGAAGTTTTTGAGCCGAATATTAGTTAGTTGAGATTAAGGGGGAGTGTTAGAATTATGTATAATCTCAACTAATTGTGCCAGATCATCCAACTCACCTCCACTATCTCAGCATTTATGGTAAATTTTAAGGAATGTCTTCTTGGAGAAAATTACAGGAGATTTGTTTTGATTATGCATTAACTTCTATTTTATATCGCACACTTTGTGGGTGTTAAAATTAGTAATATTTTATTACTTCTTAGTTGTTCTTCATTGCCTTAATTTTAATTCTATTTTGTGGTCATTTTGATACATGAAAAGAAGCTGAAAATAGAGCAACATAGTTCTACAACTTTTGAACAAAAGCAAGAACTCAAGGGCATCAAAGCTCGGTCAATATTGTCTCAGTTTAATACTTGAATATAAATATGATTTGCTGCTATGTTATTTTTTGTGTTTTATGGGCAACTCTTAATTCCAATAGAATAAGTTTTATTTTCTACTATGTATGAAATCTCTATTTTTTGCTATGTTTTTAGTGTTTCTCCTCTGCCCCTATTCCCACACTTTCTAGAGATGCCCATAACATGGTTTTTTCTCTAAAAATGACCCCTAGTATTCAAATTAGTTTCCATAAAGAAATGATGCAAATTCCAAGGAAAAATACTATAGTTTCTTCCATGCCACCACACATTGAAGGGATGTGCAATTTGGCCCAAAGTCATGGTACTTTCAAAATGCTAATAAACTAATACCCATATATGGATAAAAGAGATGAAAACATAGTCCTAGTATCATGCTTAATAATGTATTCAACATTGATAACGCTTGGCATTCTTCAAGAAAAATAAAATAAAACAAAAATCTACAATAAATTCTTCTAAACACAATCTGTAACTACTCTAGATGCACAAGTAGAGGAGTTTACTATGAACTCTAATTTCTCCTCATGCCTCTTCGTTGCTTCTCTACAGACCTGGCATCGTGATGCTTTCTCCTTCACACATCCATTGTATGGCACTTGCACTTAGGGGAAAGGTAGCTTCTATATCGAACTTCAATCTCCAAAATTCAAAATATTTATGCTGCCATAGGAATCAAGGCTACACTAATGCTATTGGATATCCATCAGTGTGTCTTCATATTTCTAGTTCATCATGCCTTCAAATGTTCATGCTCAGGAACTTATATCAGTCTTCATGCGCTACAGACTCTACATATATTTCATGTCATAAATCAAATATCGCAAAAAATCACACCATTTTATCTTGAAGCTTTGATACCATATGAAGGGACAAATTCATGATATATCAGTTGATACTCAGAAGATACATTTATACAAGGAAGATTACAGTCGAGTAATAACTATAACTTTGTAACTGCATAACTATCAATGTAATATTTATGCTAACAGTATTGATGAAGCACGGGGATGAAAAAGGAATATTGGATCTTAAAATAAGATAGCTTAAATCTAAACAAATTGGATCTAAAAACTCTAATAATTATAAGAAAATCTGGAGGAAATATAGTTCATGTAAGATTGGGGGGAAGTTTACCAAAAAATGTAAAGGGAAGTAAACTTTCCCTACACTTAATTTAAGCTAATCTAATAAGATATATTAGTTCAATGAAATATTTGTGGGCATTTTTAATTCTAAATTTAATAATAAAAAGAATTAAATGAAAAATGGATTTTTTTTACATGTACATAACCATGGTTGTAACAATGGATAACTGATGAAGGTTTTAGAATCAAGACAATCTGATTTCTTGAATTAGGACCTCTTTGTTTATGCTGTTGAACACACTCAGAGACTGAGGGGGGATAGGGGGCTAGGGGGAGGTGGGTGAATCAGTCTTATTAAAAACTTAATCCCTTCTGAAACTTGAATTCTTTACCAAAATAAAAAATTCAAACCCTTAAGCAAATTAGCAAAAAGATATAGCAGTTTAAACCCTCAACAACTTCAACAATAAAAGATATAGTAATTCTAACACTATTCACATCAGTAGAAATCATAAAAGAGACAAGAACACACATCCACAAGATGATACCAAAATTATGTGGAAAATCCAATGAAAACCATGATGAGAGTTAACACACAATATAAAGGCTCACTGCCAAAAGGACTTGCAAACCAAGGCACACTACCTCAGTGAAAGATACGAAGGACTTGTTGAGATAAAGCTAACACAACACTAGGGGCAAGATACAAGGACCTGATAAGACTCATGCAACCTCAAAGAAAGATAAAAAAATTTATATAAGAATTACAATATTTGTTAACATAACACATTGTTGATTGGGGTGTTCAAGAACATCCGATCTTTCTTTCAAACACCTTCATACTTTTTCTTTTGGATATTCAATGTATTTCACATTCACACTTCCTTGCACTTATTTAGATTTCTATATTTCTTATATTCAAAATTTCTTGCATTTATATCCACTACAAGACCTTAAAACATCAATTAGGCTGGCTAGGAAAGAATACAAATAATGAATTCACCAAGTCGGACACAACAACATACGACAATCATATCCCGAGCATAGAGGGGACCAAAAGCAATCTTATTAGATCTTCCAATGTGATTCAAATAAATTTACATGTTGGCACACATCAATCTAACTTGGTATCAAGGAAATGTGTAGATGAAACTTGAAGCACATAACCATTTGGCTCAAAAACATTCTTCCAATTCAATTTACTCAAGGTGGTTCTAACCAAGATAGGTTAGGACCAAAATCTGACATCACATCTTCAATTACTAGAGTAGACCCCCAAGCACATGACACAAAGTGAATTTTCTCAAGGTAGTTCTAACCAAAATAGGTTAGGACCCAGATCTAATATCACATCTTCAATTACTAGAGCAAACCCCCAAGCACACGACACAAGCAAAAGAACAATCATGATTGGCTAGATATCAACAAATAAACCAAACAACCAACTCAAGACACAATGCAACACCAAAGTGGCCAATCAACAACATGCAAATCACATGGGGATGTTCCATGAACATCCAACAACATTTAAATAAACTTATTTCATATTATTATGCCACTATCAACCACCAAAAACCAAACATGGATAGAATACTTATTCTAGAAACATAGAATGCTCAATAATGAGATATAACATTAACAAATCAACTTGTAGAGAACTTAAACACATGAAATTGGAACCGTGATACTACAAAAACATTGAGAACACATTCACCAGGCTGAATTTAAGCAGATACATCAATGCAGAGAAATACTAAGCATTTTCTAGACTAGTCTAGACAAGCAACAACACTACCAACCTTTTGCATTTCACAAAAAATTCCTTAGAAACACTAGTGACCTGAAAATATAGGAGTGTAACATCTACAGAACTCTAAATTTGAATCTGAATCCACAAGACCATACCTTCAATAGTAGAGGAATGTAGAGCATTCTCCCAAGTAGACTTCAAACAATGTCCTAAACCAAGAACACTTAACCAACTTATGGAGGCTAGAACTTTCTTTTAACAAAACATCCTACATCAAGAACATCAAGAGAGAGCATAAGACATATTGTAGGCCTTCAACACCATCTCTCCACTATCAACAAAATTTCCAATCCTCATCTTAATGTATCATTATGAATCAACTCCGTTAACAAGAACTATACTCAATACTTCTTTGATTATCATCAGACAAGGTATGACATCCAAGCATGAATTTCAACAACACCATATATCAATGTTGACCCAAACTGAATATGTTCATAAATTACAATCAATGCCAACAATCTTCCTCATTTCTCAAGTGCAAAAAATAATGACAACCATAAATAATTCATCAAGTGTTGTCATCAGCCACAAAATACAAGCTCATCAACCACTGCCAAACATATAACAATCTTGATAAAGTGTTGACACCAAAGACAACCAAAATTCAATGTTGACATCAATGAAAACAACTTCCAACAATCTCCTCAAGTTTTGACATCAATGACAATAACTTCCAATAATCTCCTCCTTTGGCATTGATGGCAACAAACATTTGCTCACTCTCCCCCTTTGACATCAAGGACAAAGGGCAACACACACTTTTATGTAGAAGGTAACATCATATTGTCTGAATTTAGGACAAAGGATGATGCAGGAGCATCCAAGGGTACCAAGTAATCTTGCACAACCAAAATTATTTTAAAGTTTTATGCTTGTGTTTTGTTTTGATTCTTGGTTGTTGCTCAAATTATTTTAAATCTTCAACTCCTCCAATACAGTAAAGTTTGATGTCAGGATTTTGAAAATCAATTAATTAATTAATTTTCTTTTCTAATTTTTTAAAAATATTTGATAAGTGTTAATTTTTCATAAATGAAAACTTCCATGTCCAAGCCTATGAATGGACATTTATTCTAAAATCATAACTACATTTAGACAATTTAAAACTGCATCTTTTTGGAGGATTGGAATGGTAGGCATTGATGGAATGGAGAGAGTAGATGTAAGGTGAGAAGATAATTTTTAGAATGTCATTGAATTCTCAAGTCAAAAAAGAGAAAACCCACGTCCAAGAAGAAATATGGGGGGTATTTTGAGAGTTGGTTGGCATTCTTGGTAGAAGAACATAGCTTGGGGTCATAACTGTGAGACTCCATCTTAGTAAAAGTGCCATAAATTTCTCATATGGTAACAAAATCAAGAATTTCAAAATGATCTGGAAAGGTGGGAATGAGGTGCAAAAAACCCAAAAATAGTTTTATAATTTTCATAAAAATAAGGGAGCAAAGATAGATAGAATATGATGAGTTTTAGAAGTTGAGATGAAAAGAAGAGGACAATGAGGAGTTCAAGAGAAATGTGCAATATTTTGGAGGAAAGGTATGAAGAGTTTTTGGGCAACAAAAGGAAGCTACAAGAAGAGCTTGTTGAGAAGATTTGAATCCTTGATGGATTGAGAAAATTTTAGATTGTTTCTATGCGAATGAAAGAAGAATTAGTTTTGAATTAATGATTTTTCTCTCTGTTGGTCATCATGATTATATGAGTTTATGTATGGAATGATTATTATTTGTTGCAATAAAGATATATTTCATTGTGTTTTGTGAGCAGTAGCATTTTTCTTTTCATCAAAGGAGCAAAGATCTTCAATGGAAATAATAGTAAAAACTCCCCCTTTGACCAACAACACTTCTTCATACATGCACAATAGTGACACATCTATACCAAAATCCCCCTTATTATCACCTCCCATTGAGTGGTAGAATACATTAATCTAGGAGAAAAAGATAAGGCATTAATTTCTCCCCTTGGAAAGATGTGCCATCTATGCATCTAGTTAGAACAAGGAGGAGCAACAACCCCTAGCTTCTACTAGAGATACTCAAAAGTATCATTTGAAAGTGCCTTTGTGAAGATATTTGCAATCTGGTCCTTGGTAGGCACATACTACATTCTGACTTCATACTTTGAACCCTTCTCTCTCATAAATTGATACTAGATAAAGATGTGTTTAGTCCTTCAATACATTATCGGGTTCTTGGAAATAATGATTGCACTTGTATTTTCACACAAAATAGGAATAGGTTCATCATAGACCACCTTCACATCCTTTACAGTCTACTTCATCCAAAGCATATGGGTGCAGCAAGGTGATACACAAATAGATTATGCTTCTGCTATGGATGCAGATATTGAATCTTATTTTTTACTAAACCAAAAGACCAATCTTTCTGCCAAAAAGAATGAGCTTTCACTTGTACTTCTTCTATCATCCACAAAACCAACCCAATCAACATCAAGATAGGCACTCAGAGAAAAGTTATCATCCTTTTTATATTGTAGGCCATAATCTAGAGTTCCCTTCAAATATTTGAATATTCTTTTCATAGATTTTTCATGAGATTTATTAGGGCTAGATTCAAAATTGGTAACCAGACATCAATCTTGAAACACACTGAGACATGTAGAATGTCCACATAGGCTCATATAACTAAAATTATATATACATGAACCGACACAAGTACCAAACATATTTTTTGAAGATTGGATAGGCAATTAGAACTATTTGTAGCACACTGCCTTTTGAAATTGTACTTATAGACCCCCAAAAAATATGTTACAAAAAAGTAGCATGAATTAAACACATCATAATATATCCACAAGAGTGTATATACAAGACATTCTTTCTTGAGAAATGCAAAGCATTCCAACAAGCCTTCAACCTTACTTTATGTTGCTAGAGAACAGACAAAACATCTGTTACTTACTTATTTTAATATAGAAGGTGTAAATATATGACAACTTGGATATAACACCTTCACATCTCGATTAAACCATCTTCTAAACCACAAGATCAAATCTTGCATTATGGAGGAAAGTGGACCAAAACATCATATAACTGTGAATGCCTTAACAAACTCTTAAAAATTTCCTTTTTGAACTTTATCCTAATGTGTTGTATACCAAATAGGAATGATACTAATCAAAGCATGTGTACCAACATCCACACACCTCCTTCTTGCATTGAAACCTTCAACAAAGGTTCGTCCTTGAATTGCAGATCTGCATGCCATCTATTCTGATCCAATTCTTCTTTCATGTTAAAGTCTTCAACATTTAGTCTCATTAAGGGGATAAAAGTTCTACAAATAAAATTTCACCTCGAGATAATGCTCTATCTCAGTTTTTCTTAAAATCTTGTGTAGAGTGCACAAGTGATTAATTTCCCTTCTTCTCATTTCCTTGCAATGGTTCTTCCTTCCAAAACTTTTCACTTCCCTTTCTTTTTTTATTAGAGGTTTCATCCTTTCTCTAAACTAGTGGCTTTACAACACCACTTTTAAAATAGTTTTCCTTATGCCCCATATTATTGTATTTATAGCACACAATGTTGTTCTTTGAAACAAAGTTGTTCCTCTTCATCTTAGATTTGCACTTAGTAGCTTTATGACCAAAATTTTCGCAAGCATAGCAATATCCATGAAATGAAATAAAATTATTTTCTTTAGTCACAACAAATCTTCTATTCAGGTTATCATTCCTTTCTTGTGTTGCTCTACAATCAACCTTATGTCCAAATTTATTGCAAGCATAAAACTGACCATGCAATGATTGAGAATTCATAGCATTGTACCTTTGAGGCCTAAATGAATTTTGACTCATCTTGCTTCTACACTCAACTACCTTTTGACCAAAATTATTGCAAGCATAGAACCTACAATTGAACTTGATGGGATTGTTCTTCTTAAGGGAAGGCTTTCTAAAGTTTCTTTTCTTATTCTAGAAAAAAATGAATCCTCCTTTCTTGTTATCTTGATTTTTATTTGCATCTTTGGAGAATGTCTCCTTAGTTTTTTTAGTGTAGGCTTTCTCCTCCCTTGTTTTAGGCATTCCTTCTTTGAAATTATCATACAAGTTTCTAGATGCATTTTTTATAGAACTTTTCCCTTTTTTTAAACTAAGTATAGATTTCTTTTTAGATAGCTTTTGAGAGTTAATCAACTCATCAAGAATTACATAACCTCCTCTCAGTTTCAGACCCAAGTGTCAATTTTCTCTTTTACCTTTTCAAGCTCTTTTCTCAAAGATAGAATCTCTTCCTCAAGTTTTAAACATTTAGTAGGTTTATCACTGAGCTTGGTATTCACGCAATCCTCAATCCTCTTTCCTTCTTCAACACTGACTTTTAAAATTCAGATTAATTTTTCAACTTCTTTGATTTTAGCCTCGCATCCATTTCCTCCTCCTATTTAAGCTTTTAGTTTTCCAATATCTTCTTTTGATTCTTTATCTTTTTCTTTTAATTTTTCAATTATCTCTTTTAATTTTTCTAGTGTGATGCACTCATATTTGATATTTTGCAATCTTTCTTCATCTAGATCTTCAAGAGTAGATCAGATTTGTTTTTCAAAATCAACTTCACAATCATTTATCTAATTGAAGTACCAACCTTCAAGTTCCATTGAATCTAGATCTAGTTCAAAAGAAAACATATCTTCATCACACAAGGAGTCAAACTTCTTACAATCCTCAACATCACACTTTTTGTCACCACCATCCAAAGTCATAAAAAGGGTTTCATCATTTGAATCATTCCCCTCATCTTCTGAGGAACAACTGTTGTCCTTAGAATAAAGACCTTTTTTAACCTTATCTCTTTTGTTATCATCATCTGATTTTTTGTAAGGACATTTAGATACAAAATGACCAATTCTTCCACAATTAAAACATTTGAAATGTAATTTACCTTTGTACTTGCTAGTGACTTTCTTCAATCTTCTCAATATTTTTGCTTCAACCTCATCAAAGCCATCATTTTGATCAAAAACTTCATTTTCAATCTTTTTATTAGGTTTGAATCAACTTCTTTCTTTGGAACATCCTTGTCAAATTCTCTCATCTCAAAGGTAGTAAGAGCACCAAACATTTCATCAACTTAATACCAATCCAAGTCTTTAGACTCTTCAATGGTAGATGTTATGACTATAAGATTTTGGGAGAGACCTCAAAACCTTCTTCACAATTTCACTTTATTTTACTTCTCCACAAAGCCCAGAGATGCCAGACAAATTCTTGTACCCAGAGCATATAAATTACAATGTCTTCATCTTTTGTGATCTTTAGAGTCTCAAATCTACTTCTAAAGATATGCATCTTGGCTTGGTTTACTTGTGTATCACCTTCATAAATGCTACTAAGCTTTCCCCAAACATCTTTAGTAGAACTACAATTCATCACATTCAAAAGTTATGAATCATCTTGTGGATACTGAAAAATCTGCAAACGAAATCATCTCAAAAAATTTCATGTTGTTAGCACGAAAGTTAGTTTAAAACAACAAATTTAACATCCCTATGAGATATTCAATCATGTCTAAATATGCAACTAATGAGCATAAACGCAAGTTAAACAGAAGCATATAAAAAACACGATTAAACCTTCATCCCATAGTGGATTGGTGCCACCATTGTTGTGTAGTAAGTAGCCCTTTCCAAATCCTTGAACAAGGTAAATGATGGTATGAGTAAGATTAATTATCAAATGAAGAGAATAACCTTGCATGAAGATGGGGATATTGAACTAAATTTGAGTATAGTAAGTCTACTCAAAATTGTGTATATATAATGAGGAGAGAAGCCTCCAATTTATAGATTTCTAAACTAGAAAAGAGAGTAAAATAGAGCAATGTGGGATCATTCAACATCGAATGGCCAAGTGCCATTTGTCAAGATGTGAATGGTTGAAGGTTGTGCACATTTTGGCCAAAGTGCCAATAAATGCAATTAGGTGGCATTTCAAATTTGAGAAATGACATGTGAGAGGGGAAAAGAAATGAAATAAATGCCACTTGGCTCAATGCACAAGGACATGTAAGAGGAATGAATGCCTTGTTGGATGTACAAATCCACTTGGCCTTTTTGAATTCAAAAGATGAATATTCTCTTTTTGATGCTTTGTGAGGGAAAATAGGAGAATTAATAAATCAAAGTAATTGATTTATTGTGCAAGTTGCATTCTCTAGAGGATTTTAGTGAGAGGGATTAAGTTAATCATGGATTTGATTAGCTTAATGAAGAATTAGGTGATGTGACAATTTAGATTTAGATTTATGAATTGATTCAAGTCAGAAATTGAGAGGAAATGATTTATTAAATAAATGATTTGATTTATTTAACCAAAGAGAATAATGTTAGATTAAATCAAACAAGGTTTAATTTAATGAGAAGACTTAGGGATTAATTAAATAAAATGATTTATTTAATTAAAAGAGGAATTATAGAAATAATTAAATAAAATTGATTTATTTAATTAATAGGAGATGAAGAGTGATGAATTTAGTCAAATATAGATTGTTCGATTAAATGACTAGCAAAAGAGATGATTCAAGATGAAATGGTGTTAATAGATCAGAATTCAATGTGTCAAACCGAATTGTACATTTTCCATGTCTACATTTTGCCCCTCTTTGAAGCAATATACTTGTTACATTGATTCAAAGAAATAAACTACTATGATCAAAAGTTAAAAATTTCTCAATTTTTCAAATGCCCCACTATTGCCCCAGCGGAAGGATAATGTTGGATATATTGCCCCCTCGAGAGATCGAGTGGAAATGTTCAATTTTTCAATTGAGATCGCGATAAAATGCGAGAGGAGTGGTTCTCTTGATCAGAGGATGAAATTTCTTTGATGTAGACAAATCTGATGATGTATAGACAGTCATCAGCCCTAGGTAGCCTTGTGTATATTTTGATATAGTGCACCGATTTTAGATAGACATGTTAGTAAAGATAGAAGAATAAGAAGAATAAGATGATGGAAGGAGGATCCACATAAGTTCACATTATTACCGATGATGATGATGCATTGCTTACCAGGAGTTGGGATTTTCAAAGGGCCAATTACTTTATGTTTGATAACACACATAGGTATGATGCATCAAGGTATAAAGGACCAGGATGGCGTTGCACCTAGTGTGATGGAATTTGACTCAACAATCAGATAGGAGTACTCTTGTTCACACTTGACAAACATAACCTTATTCAGAATGCAGTTCAGATATTCCAAACATCTCGGGCCAAAACATAAAAAGGCAAGCCTTCTTATGTGGTCAACAAGATACCTAAAACATCCTTCCTACAAACAAAACAAAGTATGCATGACGAAGTTATTTTACAAGAATATCCAACAATCACAACAAATAAAAAGATAATGATCGTTGCCCCATTCCTTTCTCTCTAAACCTGTTTTGTTTAGGCATCATTGAGAGGTCCTTGGAATGAGCGCAAAATAAGATAAGTCAAAACAAGACCAAGATAAAGTAAACAAACAAGCTAATGTTCTTCGTACCGTTAGCCAAGGCTAACTACTGTGAGGGGTACTTGATGCTTATTTCCATCATGGGAAAGCTTCATCCTAGGACATGTAGTGATCAGGGTTTTGGTGGGACTGATTGGGTGATAATCTATTGATACTCTGAGTTGACCAACTTGCTTGCTTATTGATCTAGGTTTGAGACTCTGACGATAAGGCATTCACTTTAGAACCTGCTAAACTTGCTTCTGACTAACTCACCAAAGGGTGAAAGCGATGATGATTTATTATGAGTGATGAAAATCACAGGTGAAAGCGAGATGAAATGGATACACCATTTTGGGTTTTTCATATATTTTAAGGCTGTTTTTTGGAATTTTCACATTTTATGACGAATAAATTAACCTAAAGACCTATCCTAGGGGTCTCAGGAGCTGATCCGTAGATAAGCCTTGCCTACGTTATACACACAGAGACCACGTAGTTCAACTGATGACACATTTGACTTAATGAAGAGATGGATGGGCAAAAGGATTGCCCCCCTTTTTATTGCTTAAAAGACTGAATAAGACTAAATGGGCAAACGGATTGCCGATGCAACAGACACCTAAGGACTGACTCTAACTATCTTGGGGGATGATCAAAGATCAACCTTGCCTACGTTCAAGCTCAGAGATGATGTATTTCGACAAGGTGAAAGATTGACAAGACTCAATGATGAATTTTTTGAAGATTTTTTGATATTTCGACATGTTTTTGGATTTTTTGATGAATTTTTGAATGTTTTTGGTTTTTTCTGATGAAATTTTGAAAAAGATCACGAGAATATACATGAATCCAATCCAATGTTGTGAGAATGTGCCCCTAGTGTGGTGTGATAGACTAATTTGACAAAGACAGGACAAACTAACCTTTGAAATGCCAAGTAGTTCCAATGGTCTAATATGGTGCAGATACCAACACAGGCTAGGTATGGATGTGAGCAGATGAGTGGAATGCGATGAAATGGATGAGTTGTGCAGATCCTAATAGATGGGGAAGGTGCTTTATTTACACTTGATGCCTGTTTGCTAGGTTTTCACCAAGGTACTTGCCCAAAGCGCCACCGAAGTTGTTTTCACTAGAGGACAATTTTTTTCTTTACTATTTTCAATCCTTTTTTTGATTTTTTTTTGTTTTGGATTTTTTGATCTTTTGATTTTTTTGCTGTCACCAAGATGCCTGTTTGCCAGGTTTTCATCAAGGTAACCATTCTTTCAGGACTTTTTCTGATTGTTTTTGTGTTTTCGGTTCTATACCTTGCAAGATTTAAGCATAAAACTTTTTGAGGTGTGAACTGTTCATGGGCTCTTGAAGGGGCTCGCCTTCTAGTGTCGATAACTGATATGCCCCTGATTTGTAGCTTGCAGTGATGATAAAGGGTCCCAGCCAGTTGGGCTCAAACTTTCCCTTTGTATCTAGATTTGGCACGTTCTTTTGGTTTTCTTTCAGCATGAGGTCACCAACTTGGAAAGTGCGTTGTCTGATCTTCTTGTTGTAGCTCCTTTTTAGGTGACTCTGATACACTTGTAGATGATTAAGGGCATCCATGCACCTTTCATATAGTAATTCTAGCTCATTGAGTCTTGTGACCCTGTATTCCTCATCTGTGATGAGGTTTTGCAGTGACATCCTCAGTGACGGGAGCTCGATCTCAATGGGGAGGATGGATTCTAACCCATAGACTAGGGAGAAGGGGCTGGCACCTGTTGGCGTACGGATGCTGGTGTGGTAGGCCCATAAGGCGAGATTTAGCTGTAGATGCCAGTCACTACCAGAGTCATTGACTGTTTTCTTGAGGATTTTCAAAATGGTTTTATTTGTAGCTTCTGCTTGGCCATTGCCTTATGGATGGTATGGAGTGGAAAAACGGTGTTGGATTTTGAATTTTTCACACAACTCATGGACATCCTGATTTTTGAAGGGCGTCCCATTATCAGAGATAATGGATTGGGGAACACCGTATCGGCAAATGAGGTAATTCAGGATGAACTTGGATATTTGTTTTCCCATGATGTAGGTCATGGGAATTGCTTTGACCCACTTTGTGAAATATTCAATGGCAGTGATGATGAACTTATGGCCATTGGATGAGGTGGGTGATATTTTACCAATGAGATCGAGCCCCCATTGTGAAAAGGGCCAAGGTGTAACAATGGGATGCAGTTCTTGAGCTAGTCCATGAATAAGGTCTCCATGCTGTTGGAATTGCAAGCATTTTCTGACAAAATTGTGTGCCTCTTTTTCCATCGTCAACCAGTAGTACCCTGTTCTCAGCAAATTTTTAGCCAAGTTCATACCACTTGAGTGTGACCCGCACATGCCATTATGTACCTCAGTTAGAGCAGTCAAGGCTTCCTTGGGTTTTAAACAACGTAGCAGGGTTTCGTCAATACTCCTACAGAAGAGGGTTTCTCCTAGGATGACAAATCATGAAGTCCTTTTTATGAAAGTGCATTTTAGGTTCGGGGTGATGTCAGTGGGGAGGATTCTTAACTTTAGGTAGGTGTATATATCATGATACCAAAGATCACCAAGACCAACAATTTTACATGCGTATTCTAACTCTGGTACCTCAAATGTGGGTACGAGAAGCTGCTCTACAAGGAATTCATGTTTCGAGACATTACGAGGGATGTCAAGTAAGGATCCAATTGTCGCCATTGCATCAGCCGCTCTGTTGTTTAACCTTGGTATCTGCTCAAAGGTAATGTCGATGAAAGATTCCTTGAGGCTTTCTACCACCTTCTTATATGGTGCAAGCTTATCATCCTTGGTTTGGTATTCACCGTTGACTTGGTTGATGATAAGTTGTGAGTCCCCATAGACTTTTAATGCCATGATTTGCCATTGTGCTACAATTTTGAGGCCTATGGTCAAAGCCTCGTATTCTGCAATATTGTTAGTGCAAGGGAATGCCAACTTGAATGATCTAGGTATGCAGTCTCCTTGTGGCATGATGAAAAACACACCAATTCCTGACCCATGTTGTGTGTGAGAGCCATCAATGTATAACTTCCTGTGGTCCGCTGCACCAAGGTTAAAAAGGGACTCATTTGGGAATTCTGATATGAGTGGTTTATTTGTGTAGAGGGGAGCTTATGCCAGCTGATCTATAATGACTTGTCCTTTTATGGCTTTTCATTCTACATACTCGATATCATGTTCAGATAATATCATTACCCACTTAGCCATTCTACCTATAAGCACTGCTTTTGACAATAGGTACTTTAGAGGGTCTATTTTGGCAATCAACTTGATTTGGTGTGCTAGCATGTAGTGTCTGAATTTTTGAGCCGCAAATACCAGTGCTAGGCAAGCTTTTTCTATTGACGTGTAATTGAGCTCATGTCCCACCATTGTTCTACTGATGTAGTAGATAGCCCGCTCGGTTCCCTTTTCATCATGTTGGGCTAAAAGGGCCCCTAGGGCGGCTGTTGTTGCAGAGATATATAGGATTAATGATTTCCCCACAATTGGTGGCATCAACACAGGTGGTGTAAGTAGATATTCTTTTATTTTGCTGAAAGCCTGCTTGCATTTGTCATCCCATCTGAAAGCTACTCCCTTGTGAAGTAGGTGTGAATAGGCAATCTATTTATCTGCCAATTGTGCTATGAATCTTCGGATGGACTGGAGTCTTCCTTGCAATCCTCTTAGTTGTTTTAACATCTTTGGCACTTTCATTTCAAGAATTGCTTTTACCTTTGCAGGGTCCACCTCTATTCCTCTTATTGAAACTATGTATCCTAGCAGCTTTCCTGATTGTACCCCAAAGATACACTTCTTCGGATTGAGTCTAACCTTATATTGTTCGAGCCTGTCAAAGATAGCACTTAGAGTTGCTATATGGTCTTGTCTCTTCTTTGATTTAGCCAGTATGTCATCTACATAATCTTTGACTATTTTATGGATCATGTCGTGGAAGATTAATTTCATGGCTCTTTGGTATGTAGCTCCTACATTTTTCAACCCAAATGGCATTACGTTCCAACAATAGGTGCCCCAAGGACATGTGAATTTTGTCTTGTGTTGGTCTTCTTTTGTGATCATTATCTGATTGTACCCCAAGAAGCCATCCATTAGGGAAAGCATCTCATGTCTGGCTGTCATATCCACTATCATGTCAATGTTGGGTAGTGGAAAGTCATCCTTGGGACATGCTTTGTTTAGGTCTCTAAAATCAGTGCAGATGTGGATGCCCCCTTTTGGTTTTGAGATTGGTACGATATTTGATACCCATTCTGGATAGTCAATCAGGCATATGAAGCCAACATCCAGAAGTTTCTGCAACTCAATCTTTACAAGTAAGGCTATTTGAGGGTGCATCTTCCTTAGCTTTTGTCTGACTGGTTTTGCTCTAGGGTAAATGGCCAAATGATATACTACCACTTTAGGGTCCATGCCTGGCATGTCTGCATAGGTCCACGCAAAATTTACCTTTCTCTCCTTTAGGAAAGCTGCCAATAGTTCTTGTTCTTCTTCTAGGAGGGATTCTAAATAGAAGGTAATTTGTGGTTCTGATTCTGTTCCTAAGTTGACTGGGTTGCACTGTTCTGCCAATACTGCTGACTTCTCCTAATGTAGAGTAGTAGGGGGGAGATTGAATCCTTCATCCTCTGGTGCCTCAGAGAGGTTTTTTCCATTGGATGCGTCCTTTATTTTTACTATTTTATGGTTAGAGAGTGCCACAATGTGGTTTTCACTCAATAACTTTGAGCTTATTCTCAATCTTTTTCTTTTGCGACTGAAGGACTCAATCATCTCCCCATAGTATGCTTGTGTATCTAGTGTGATGTTGAATCTAGCCTTGTGATCTCCGCATGGGATTGTATCCCTTAGTCCCATAAATTCTGAGAGAGCCTCATCGTTTTCGAACGAGTCTAGAATCAACAGTCCCCGTTGGTCATGATCGATGAGTTGGGGGTACACTAAGTGGATTTAGTGGGTTTGTTGGATTGGCTCAGCGGGTGAGGAACTAATCATTAACAAGGTGGACTCCTCAAAAATCCTAGGGAGACTTGCTATGGTATTCTCGTCATCACTACTAGCACACACATCGGTAACATCAAAGGTGTAATTGTCAAGTGGGATCCCTAAGCAAACAGGTGGTCTAGGGATTGTTGTTGTTACCTGAGGGGAGGACCAGACTACTCTTCAGGGCGTACCTCTGCCACGTATAGTTATACTCAAAGGGGTATAGCCGAGGCCAATGTTTCACATCCTTCTTTCCACCATGATGGGTTCCAACCATCCATCATTGTTTCTTCCTAGGCTTTCATTCCTGTTATAGCCCATGTCGAACATCATTTGTAATCCTTTGTTTGTTTCCTCCATGAGTAGGGTGGGAGTGGGTCTTTCATCTTGGTACAGGGTGTTTGTGATGTCCTCCTCATCCACATTCTCCCAACTAAGATCCCCCCAACTGTGGAATCCAGCAAGTTCCATTCTAGTGTGATCAGGTGTTTGAACCAATTGTGGTTGCCCATGTGACCTAGGAGATTGTGGTAACTCTCCCACAACAAAAGCATTTCTCCTCATTATGTAATCATTGCATCCATTGTCCTGTATCATTTTTTTGATTTTGGATATGTCGGGGATGGCGGGTGTCTCTGTCATAGAAGTGGAGGCAAGATTAGTTGGGTCTATGTATGAAGTGGATGGTCCTTCATCATTTTTAGCTACTTGAGGGATCTTGTAAAACTTGGCTTCCAAGTTTTTGCAGTAGGCGAAAGGTTTAGGATCCCCATGTATAGTAACCTCTTCATTTTGATATGAGAACTTAATGCATTGATGATAGGTTGAGGCCAATGCCTTCATTCCGTGTATCCATGGGCATCCCAGGAGGATGTTGTATGGAAAATCAAGGTCAAGAACTTGACGAGTTGTTTCCGTGGTTGCTAGCCCCACTTGGATGGGGATCTTGATAGTGCCCTGAGACACTCTTTCCTAGTCATCATATGCTCTTATGGTGATACTTTTTTTCTTATTGATGGAATCCTTGGTGAATCCCAATTTCTTTATAAGTTTCAGAGAACAAATATTAAGACCTGCACCACCATCTACCAGGACTCGCTTGACTTTCTTTTTATGGACTAGGACTTGGAGGTGGAGTGCGCGGTTATGAGATGGTTGCGGGGGGAAATATTGGTCTGAAAATGTGATGAGATTTGGGGTAACGATGTTACCTACCATAGCCTGAAATTGCTTTGTGTCAAGGGTGGCAGCAACGGTAGAGGCAACTAGTGCTTCATCCAGGATCTGTCTATGAGTGGCGGAGATTTTTAGTAATTCCATGATGGATATTTGTGCGGGTGTTCTCTTCAGTTGGTCAATTACATTGTAATCATAGGGGATGGCCTTTGTGTTGGTAATGGGGGTCTTAGCAGCTGCCCCAACAATAATAACTTTTCCGCCTCGTGTGGTGACTCCACAGTCATTGTTGGCTCTCTTGATATTTATGACAGTAACCATCTCGTCGACACATCTGACACTATTTCTTCATATACTAAATTAGCACTAGCATACTTTTGCTTACCCTTATTATTCCCTTGGTTATTTCCCCGATTGTTCCCTTGGTTATGATTCGGCATCGGATTCATGTAGATTTTCAAATCTTGCTTTCCGGCCGGTTGCTCAATGTTGATGACCTTATCCTTGATGAGGTCTTGGATGATATTCTTGAGTCTCATGGAGTTCGTGGTGGTGTGTCCTTTGACTTTGTGGAAGTCACATAGGAGATTCTCATTGTACCATGGTGGTTTGGTCATGGGCTTCGTGTATTGTTTGGAGTTAGAGATCTTGATTAGGTTTTCTTTGACCAATTTCTCCATGACAGACTCAGTCGATTCGCCAAGGGCTGTGAACTTCCTCTTGGGGGGAAACTTGTTGCAGGGAGGTGGTCCTCCTTGATTACCCACATTGTTGACTTGGCTAGTGGAAGGTGGTTGTGACTGTGCTACTATTGCATTAGCCTGCACATCGTTGTGGTTATGAGTTTATGGTTGATGATGATTTTGGGTATTTTGCTTAGGAGTACTGATGACTACCTTAGCATCGACCACGTCGTCGTTCATGATATTTTTGTTCCTCGACCATGTTCAAGGTTTATCATTATAATTGTTGGATAGGTAGTTATCCTACGGTGGAGTGAATGTAGGTGCACCTCCTTGCACAATAAGGGCTCTTTCGATGTTGAGCACCTTTGGAATTAGTTGATCATAAGATGTGATGCATTGCATTTTTAGGTAGAACGCCAAGTTTTCATCTAGGTTGGCTATGATGGTGCAAACTTGTTGTTCCTCTGGCATGGTCCACTTGCTCTTATTGGCCTTGGATTGCCATCTTTTCAAGAAGGATGCAAATAACTCTCCTCTTCTTTGTTTGAGTGCAGATAGTTCTTCCAAACTGACATCCGCACCCATATTAAAAGCATAATTTTTAAGGAAAGCCTCGACAATTTCCTCAAATTTTTTAATGCCCATGGGTAGGTGAGAGAACCATTCCATAGCTGGACCAGTCAGGCTTCGAGGGAAGAGCCACATTAGATACGTGTCATCATATGTGACTTCCATGCAGTGCACCTGAAATTCCCTGACGTGGTTTTCAGGGTTGCCCATTCCATTGTATTTATCAAATTTGGGGATCTCAAATCCCTTTGGAAATGGTACAATGGTGAGACTTCTATCGAACGGATAAGGGCACAAGTTGCCTAGTGTCCTTGTGGTTTTTCCTGCTTGCAAGTCCAACACCTGCTACGAGAGCAGTTTGATTTGTGTTGCGACGTCTTTGCTTGGATCGGGGGGTGGGATGAATGAGCTATAAGGCGCTTGGGGAGTACGCATGGTGGGAGGAGTACCAGTGGGTGTTTGCTACAAGCTTGGCTATGCGTTTAAGGCTTGTTGGTAAGCCTCCATTTGTGCCAATAGCACTTTTTGTTGATCTTGCTATTGTTGTTCCAATAGCGCTTGCTATTGGTCCATCTGCTGTTGTTCCCATGAAGCCTGTTGTTGGTCAAGTTGCTGTTGAGCTAGCTACTGTTGCACCAACAATGCTTGTTGTTGGTCGAGCTACTATTGTGCCAATAAAGCTTGTTGTTTAGCTTGGTGCTATGCTTGAAAGTCTTGTAGGGCTTGTTGGTAGGCTTGTAGGTGGATCACTTGCAATTGCGCTTGGTATTGAGCTTGCGCTTGTTGTTGGGCTTGTGCTTGTGCTTGGGCTTGAGCTTGTGCTTGGGCTTGTGCTTGCGCTTGCACTTGTGCTTGTGCTTGAGCTTGAGCTTGTGCTTGAGCTTGTGCTTGGGCTTGTGCTTGGGCTTGTGCTTGAGCTTGTTGTTTTTGGAGTGCCTTTTGGTGGGCAACTTGTTGTGCGTTTTGCAACATGATGGAGAATGAATTGGTCGTGTTGTGCTTTGGTGGTGGGATTGGTGGTGGAGCAGGAATCATGCCAACTATCATGGTAGGTGGAGGGATTGTAGTTGTGATTGTGATTTGGGTTGTTGGAGGGGTGTTTGAGACGATTGGTCCTTGATGAGGCATGCTTTGGGAGACTTGAGGACCAATAGATGCATTAACCATGGTGACAGGAATAGTTGTGATTTGTTGTGAAGATATGGGCAAAAGAAGTGGGCTCAAAGTGGTGGTTGGATTGCTTGGGTTGGCAAAAAATTCGATGGGTAACAGTGGAAAACCTATTCCAGGAGGTAATGCAGATGCGAACGGAAGTGGGGGAAGGGATGATGCACCTATTTGGAAAGAGAAAGGGTTGATAGCTTCTGTTATTCCAAACAATCCAACTTCCTCGTGTGGTGGGGCAGTTGGTATGTTCAATTGATAAGCTGGTGTGGCGTGAAATGAGGATGAACCAGCGGGATTATGAAATGTGAGTGGGACGTATGGGTGAGATGAGTTTTATGGAATAAATGTAGCTAGTGTGGGGGTGATGATTGCTTCTTTATTAGCCACAAGGCAGTGTTCTTGCAATTCCTGGAACAAGGCACTCCCCTTGTTCACAATGGGGGAGGTTGCTATGATGATTGATGTGGTGCAAGGTACTTCTTGATTGATGTTTGACAATGGGGATGCATCTGCACTAGTGCTTGTGTTAAGGTTGGGAGGGGGCATGACCCCTCCTCTTGCCATTGAATTTATGTATTTGAACATAGCACTAACAATTTTGTGGTTCTTAGGATTTTGAACCATTTCCATGATTTCATTTGGTGTCATCCCCATGTCTTCATTTGTGTCATCCCCTGGATGACTCTCCTCTTGAGGATTTTGTGATGATAAGGGAGAGTTGCTTGGGGGATTGCTTGATCCTGCTAGGTTCACTTCGGTATTTAGATGACTCATGTCCATAGAAGCTAATATTTCTCTTATATTCTCCATGTCCTTCTTGTGTTGAGATCTTGTTTGGACCATAAAAAATAGGGATTTGTTCGATCCTAATCCTTTAGGTCCAAAAGAGAAGAACAAGGGAAGCTAAAAGATCAAAGATGGTGATGATGGTTATAGGTTAAAATGGATGGGAGGAGTGAATGAAACCTTTGGAAAACTTTTTGAATGTATGTGCTAAACGTTGAAAGGGCTTTTGATTTGATTTGATTGTGATAATTTGACTAGATGCGTTAAGTCAAACAAGATTGTTGTGAAGTTATTTTCCCTAGGAAGTTGTGTTATCCTAAGGGAACTTGCACAAAGTGGATGAATTGACAAAGTGTGTTATGCCAATGTTTTTGGAGAACTAATAGACTTTGAGAAGTTGTGTTATCTCAAAGAAAATTTTTTCAATGGTTTAAGACTAAGTTGGCTAAGTGTGTTAAGCCAAGGTATGATGATGTTGATTTAGCCCTCTAAGTTTAGTGTGATGATTGATTCTAGAGTTCTCAAATGGTTTGATGATGGAAATGAGACTTGATTTGATGGGGGAATGAATGGGAATGACAACTTTGATCTTGAACCTTAACCTAGATGCGACTCTTTCTACAAAAACTCGGTGTTGAAGAACACACTTGACTTCCTATGGAAGAAATGCAAACCTTTGAAAAAGTTTAGGATTTTGTTGACAATAAAATGCATACAATGCAAGATTGTTCCTTGAGGATTTTCTGTAAAAGTTATAAACCAATCTTTCCCTGAATTTGAAAAGTCTCTCAAGATGCTCCTCACGAGCTTTTAGACTAAGCTTTTTGAACTTTGGCTTTGGGATTTTGATCTTGCGGGAAATCATGTTAGAAAACACATGTGTATTCCAATTTTTCTCTTTATCTTGGTTAAATGAGGTTCTTTTTATCTAAGACACTTGCTTTCTTAGGTTTTCAAACTATATGTCTAGTGTCCCATTCTCTTTCTCATCCCACAAGGTCCTTTGTGTGGAAATCGAGGAAAATAGGGAAAAATTTCCTTATGTTTATCCTTATTGGAAATAAATGATGGTAGAATTTCCACACTTAGAAACCTCTAGGAATGTCATTCCTAGGGAAAGCAAGAGTCGACAAGTTCATCAATAGGTATTTGTTTCCGACAAGGTGTTTGAATTTTCAAGGTTTCTTGTGTATGTTTGTTTTCCAAATGTTTTCAAGATCAAGCAATGTGTTTTTTCCAAGCACTTTCACACTCCAAGGTTGATGAGACAATACCTTGTTGGGTTCCCACTTGGATAAATCCAACTGCACATATCTTGTGTGAATGGCTAAATGCTTGACCACACTAGCTCCCCTCCATTGCACTCACTTATTTAGGTCAGCCAAGCATTAGTACCCATGAATCTCCCATGGCATACTTTCCATTTCCACAACAAGACCGCATGTTACGTGGGGTGGCTTCAAAGGACATAACCTTTTGCACCAACAAGATAGATAAGGTTTTGGCCTTTTTCTCAACAAGGGGTTCTAATTCAGGCATTCCATTCATGGGGGATTATCCAACATCGGTGAGAGTCCATTGTTGTCCATCTCGTTGGAATAATCCTTGTGATTCTTGAACTTTCCTCAAGAATCCACACTTATATACCGGTTGGAAGTTGCTTGTCTTTAGCGTGTTCCCAGTTGGGTCGTTCCCTTGGGTGAGTACTATTTTCCACAAGGCAGGCCCTCTAAGATAAACAAAAGCGAGCTAACATATCCCGTCGTTCACACAACCTTCATTGAAAAACAAATGGGAAAACCTCTGCAATATGTCGTGCTCACACTTGCATGTTTGTTCAGTTTTAAGTGCCCAAATCAAAATGTGGAGGCAATTTTTTCAACAAGTTAATATCACTAAAATACTTTTGATTCTCAAGATCGCTATAAAACACGAGAGAAGCGCATACGTATTTTAGTGATATTAATTTGTAAAAACAAATTTGCAAAACATAAAAGACACATGTTCAATTTTAACCTTCAAAGCAACGATGAATTTATTGTAGGAGCACCAAGATTAAATGTGAAGTTTGCCTTGTTCAATTTTAAGTCCAAATTGAAATCTAGTATATTTCTAAGGTTCAATTTTAACCAAAAGATGAAGTCAAAATGGTTAATTTTAAGCACCAAAAAATAGATGTGAGACGTTTTAAAACTAAAATAAAGATCTAGCTCAACAAGCATTAAAAAATGCTTTTGTGAATTTCTCCAATCCTGTTTTTGCCTTGATTTAACTCCAATATTGAACCTTCAAGAGAAAATACAAAGTTACTAAAAATATTTCATAAAAATATCTCATGCATTAATGCCCTAATCATAAAAATAAAATTGCCATTTAACTTAACCCCCTTAAAAAAAAAATTTCCTTCCTCACTATTTATTTCCCGAAATTAAATCCTCTGTCGTTTTACCGCAGGCTGCGGTATCGCGGTTGGTGGCTTAAAGGCAGTCTGTAGCAAGCTTTACCGCATGACTGTTGACAGCCGGGTGGACAACTGCGGTAATGCGGTGGCGGGTAACGGTTACCGCATGATCGCTGGCGGTTAAGCGGCAGACCACGGGGATGCGGTGATGGTTGAGGATAGACTGCGAGGCGGTTACCTAGCTAACGCAGGTAAGGGAGGGGTAACGGGCGATGACGAGGTGTGGCCAAATGACAGGCAGAGTCACGGTTAGAGAGTTTATCACGGTACCACAGAGGATCGAATGGCGAACCACGGGATGGTGGTGACAGTTAAACAGACCGGCAATGCACGGCTAACCGCACCACCACGGTCGAGGAGAGTTACCCGGTGGTAACACAGTGAGCACTGCTCTACTGTGGATGGCTGGGATGAGGTGGCGGTAATGCGATTAACACCGCTCTACCATAGTCGGATGCAGACAAGGTGGTGGATAAGCAGTAAAGAGACAATAGACAACAAAGGAAGTGGAAACAATAGCGATACCGCAGGTGGTGGTAGAGTAGGCCACAGTAATCTGGTGAGAGGACAACCGGAGAGCAGTACCATAGGGAGATGGAATGAAGGGCACAGTAGAGCATTGGAAGATGGGAACGAAGGCTGAGAAAGACGACTGACACCACTGTACCACAGGTGAACGGACTAAGAGGCATGGTAGTGCGGGAGATGGTTGGACGACAACAGCAAAAGGATGTCTGCGCAGGGGTGCAGTAAAGAGCTGAGGCGATGGTGCGAGAGAACTGTGAGGAGAAAGGAGAGCACAGGGAGGAGGAAAAATTCATAGTTAGACCAAAAGATTTGAATAAACAAAATTAAAGCTTTCCCTTATCAAATAAAGATTTTTTCCTTTACTCGGATTGAATGATGTTAAACATATATATAAAAGAAAAGCAATGGTTACTGTTGGCACGATAATAAAGTATCTTGTGCAATATTTCCTGTAGATAGAGATATCAGTGGGATTGTAAAAGGAATAAAATCTCAAGACTTCGGCCCTCCTTCTAGCACAAGAATGTGGATGTTGAAAAATCTGCAAACGAAATCATCTCAAACCATTTCATGTTGTTAGCACGAAAGTTAGTTTAAAACAGCAAATTTAACATCCCTATGAGATATTCAATCATGTCTAAATATGCAACTAATGAGCATAAATGCAGGTTAAACAGAAGCATATAAAAAACACGATTAAACCTTCATCCCATAGTGGATTGGTGCCCCCATTTTTGTGTAGTAAGCAACCCTTTCCCAATCCTTGAACAAGCTAAATGATGGTATGAGTAAGATTAATTCTCAAATGAAGAGAATAACCTTGCATGAAGATGGAGATATTGAACTAAATTTGAATATAGTAAGTCTACTCAAAATTGTGTATATATAATGAGGAGAGAAGCCTCCAATTTATAGATTTCTAAACTGGAAAAGAGAGTAAAATAGAGCAATGTGGGATCATTCAACATCCAATGGCCAAGTGCCATTTGTCAAGATGTGAATGGCTGAAGGTTGTGCACATTTTGGCCAAAGTGCCAATAAATGCAATTAGGTGGCATTTCAAATTTGAGAAATGACATGTGAGAGGGAAAAAGGAATGAAATAAATGCCACTTGGCTCAATGCACAAGGACATGTAAGAGGAATGAATGCCTTGTTGGATGTACAAATCCACTTGGCCATTTTGAATTCAAAAGAGGAATATTCTCTTTTTGATGCTTTGTGAGGGAAAATAGGAGAAATAATAAATCAAAGTAATTGATTTATTGTGCAAGTTGTATTCTCTAGAGGATTTTAGTGAGAGGGATTAAGTTAATCATGGATTTGATTAGCTTAATGAAGAATTAGGTGATGTGACAATTTAGACTTATATTTATGAATTGATTCAAGTCAGAAATTGAGAGGAAATGATTTATTAAATAAATGATTTGATTTATTTAACCAAAGAGAATAATGTTAGATTAAATCAAACAAGGTTTAATTTAATGAGAAGACTTAGGGATTAATTAAATAAAATGATTTATTTAATTAAAAGAGGAATTATAGAAATAATTAAATAAAATTGATTTATTTAATTAATAGGAGATGAAGAGTGATGAATTTAATCAAATATAGATTGTTCGATTAAATGACTAGCAAAAGAGATGATTCAGGATGAAATGGTGTTAATAGATTAGGATTCAATGTGTCAAACCGAATTTTACATTTTCCATGTCTACACATCCAATCTACACAAGAGAGAATTCTTAGTTTTGGTATTGCACTCATATAATCTAATTTCAATTGGATCTATTGGATTAGAAGGAGCTCAACATAACCATCTTTGAATAATTGACACACACCAAACCCTAGATATTTTAGGTGGCCTTCTATTCTCAGTTTCCAGATAACATAATTAGTCCCATCAAACCTAAGACTCTTGTATTAACCATTATGTGTCATCCTGGATCTTTAAGTCAAGTAGTAAAGATTTCTTTAGATGAAATTGGCTTTGATACCAATTTTTGAACACACCTAGAGACAAAGAGGAGGGGGGTCAATTAGCCTTATCAAAAACTTAATCCCTTCCAAAACTTGAATTCCTCAGCATAATACAAACTTCAAACCCTTAAGCAAATTAGAAAAAAGATATAGATGTTTAAACCCTCAACAACTTCAACAATGAAACATATCAAAATTTTAACACTAATCATGCATTAATAGAAATGATAAAAGAGACAAGAACACACATCCACAAGATGACACAAAAACTACATGGAAAATATAATGAGGCAAAAATCATACAGTGAGAGTTAACTCACAATATAAAGGCTCAATGCCAAAAGGACTTGCAAAACAAGACACACTACCTCAACACAAAATACAAAGGACTTGCAAAACAAGACACACTACCTCAACACAAAATACAAAGGACTTTCTAAACTAAAGCTAACACAACTTTAGGGGCAAGATGCAAGGACCTGATGAGACTCATTGTCTCAGAGTGGGATAGAAAATTTTATAGAAGAATTATAAAATTTGTCAACATAAAACTTTGCTAACTAAGGAATTCTAGCACATTTGATCTTTCTTACAAATACCATCTTAATTTTTCTAGTGGATATTCAATTTATCCCACATTCAAACTTCTTTGCACTTTTTTAGACTTCCATACTTCTTGCATTCAAAATTTTCTTGCATTTATATCCACCACAAGACCATAAAATATCGATTAGGTTGGCCAAGAAAGAATACAAATAATGAATTCACCATGTCAGCCTCAACAACATATTATGGTCCTATCTTGAGCATAGAGGGTACCAAGAAAAATATTATTGCATCTTCCAATATGATCCAAATAAATTCACACATTGATGCACATCAATCTAAGTCAGCATCAAGGAAATGTGTAGATGAAACTTGAAGCACATAACCAATCAGCCCAAAAATATTATTCCAATTGAATTTACTCAAGGAGGTTCTAACCAATATAGGTTAGGACCCAAATATAACATAACACAACTTCAATTGTTGGCGTAGACCCCCAATCATACAATGCAAGGAAAAGAACAAGCACTATTAGCCAAATATCCATAAATAACCTAGACAACCAAATCAAGACACAATGCAGCACCAAAGCAACCAAAAAATAACATGAAGATCACGAGATTTTCCATGAACATTTAACAATGTCCAAAAACTTATTTCATACTGTCATGCCACTAGAAACCACAACAAACCAAATAGGGACAAAATACTTCATTCTAGAAACATAGAATACTCAATTATTTTTATAACATTAACAAATCAACTTATGGTCCACTTCAACACATGATATTAGAATTGAGATACTACACAAACATTGAGAACATATTCACCAAGCCACAAGAGTAGAGACATCAATGTAGAGAAATATAGAGAAATTTCCAAACTAGTCCAGATAGCCAACAACACTACCAACCTTCTACAATTCACAAAAATCTCCTCAGCAACACTAGTGAATTGAAAGGATAGGAGTGCAACATCCATAGAACACTAACTTTGAATCCCAAACCACAAGACCATACATTAAATAGTGGAGGATTATGGATAATTCTCCCAAGAAGACTTCAAACAACTTCCTGAACCAAGAACACTTAACCAACTTTTGAAGGCCAAAAATTTCTTTCAGCAACACATGCTACATCAGGAATATCAAGAGAGAGCATAAGACACACTATAGAATTTTATCAACATCTCTCCACTATTGAAACAACATTTCTAATCCTCATATCAATATACCATTATGAAATCAACTCTTCTAACAACAACTATACTCAATACTTATTGCATTATCATCAAACAATGCATGGCATCTAACCATGAACTTCAGCAACACCATATATCAATGTTGTCCCAAACTGAATATTGCCATCAATGAAAATAAATTCCAACAATCTTCCTCATTTCTCAAGTGCGAACAATAATGAAAACCATAAATAATTTATTGTGTTACAGTCATCTATCACTGACAAAAATTTCATCAACCCCTTCCAAACATATAACAATCTCCATTAATTGTTCACACCAAATATGACCAACAATCAATGTTGACATCAATGAAAACAACTTGCAAAAATCTCCTTAAGTGTTGACATCAATGACAAAATTGTCAACATATGTGTCACTTTGAATTTTATGCCAAACCTATATTCTACTTAGGTTGATTATATGCCTTTAGATCATATTTACATCCACAAATTTATCCTCAATTGTATGGATCTAATCATGTTTTTTCTAAACTTATACTCTCTAATTTAGTTAATTCACCTTTTATTTGTTCTTCTATCCATACATGTAGTATTTATGAATACCTTTAGAGGGTTGCTAAAATCACTAGGAGACAAGTTCTCCAATGTCATTGATCATCATTATGATCATGAAAAGGATTGATAGATAACAAACAATACCCTAGAATGAATATGTAAACTTTGATTCATTGTGCAATACAAAACTATAGTATTCTAATGGTTGTTCCTTAAATGCTCTAAAATGAGAAAGGATTGGATGTGAGGAGCTTGTATTGTAAAATGAATGTAACTCAAAAAAATTAATATAATTACATAAATGCATTTTTAGTTGGCTCACAATAATTAGTGAAATGGGCAAGGGTTGGTCAAATTTTAATTGAAATTTTGGAAAATTAGTGGTCAAATTGTTTGATGTGAAAATAACCTTGCTCTTGCAAAAATTATTCAAGTTGATGAGATGATAAAATTTGTGAAATAATAAATGTTTGATCATGTAAGAAATAATAAATGTGTTTTCTATAGGAAGTATATGTGCAGAAATAGATAAGATGCAAATAGATGTATATGAACGTATGTGGAGAGATAGATGAAGCCTAGAGGAATAAGCCTCACTTCACATAAGATCATTTCATTTGTTGATATGTAAATATATTAATCAATTGTCTCAAAATAAAACACAAAAATAAATAGGAAATATTATATGTATACAAATTTCACCAATACATAATAACATCATATTAAATTTATATTAAACTATATTTTTAATGTTCTTATATGCCATCATATACTTTATTACGAGAGCATAAAATATAATTGTATTATTTCAAGGAATACATCGACATTTATATACAAAGGAAGAAGATGAACGAAGTGAAACAGTTATAATCAGGCAATTGTTATACACCTGCATTTATACCCATCACATACAATGTAATATACCATATAACTAATTAGGCCAACATTACCCCCTTATTACATGGCCCCTACAACTGTATCCCTGAAAGCTCTAATTCACCTTTTAAGGTACCCCCCCTTAAGGTTTACATGACAAAATTTGTTGATTACAAAATATGTATACATGCTTGAGAAGATTTTCCTTCTAAAGAAATAAATCCTGAATTAGGTGGAACTCCTCCAAAAGCTCTAAGTTGAATTTTTGAGTTCTTCCTCCATGAACTCCTAAATCATAGACCATAGTTATTATACACCACCCTCCATTTTTGTCTCCTTGACCCTTGTAAAGGTATAACCCCTGGTCCCTGACCATAATTACTGGACAACCATCCTCCAAGTTATCTCCTTGACCCTTGTAAAGGTGTAATCCTTGGTCACATTCTCATGAAATCTTTGGGAAACAATCCATACTGAGCTCTTTACCAAACCCCTTACCTATCTCCAAAACTCAAACTTCACAATATATGTATTCTTCAATCTATCAACAATATTAAGAAAAAAACAATAAATTAAAGCAAAAAATGCTTCTCATGCAAAGCATCATCTCAAAGTGAGAAGCTAACTTGAGATGATGGAAATTCCTCCATCCTCTGATTCCACCAACCTCCAATGGATTCTATTACACTTTATCCATTTGATATCTTAGAAGATTATTTGGAGGCCTCATTAGATGTTGCAAAGATAGCCTCAAAAGTCCAAGTATAATTGTTTGAAGATCCATTGGTAACATTGATAAACTCATATTTTTCTTTTGGAAAAGGTACCAGAGACTCTATTCCCTTATGCTTCTCTCTAATCTTTATCACTCAAGACATCCTTCGTTATGATTCCCAATAAACCTGATGACACTCCCAACATCCAACTTGATAAAATCCTTGATCAGCGGGCACCCATTAGAAATGTTAAGATAATAAATACCCTTATCTTGAGGGAAAAATAAATCCCACACCTTCATCTTTATAAATACATCTAAATTTATCTTCCATAAATTTTTACTATACCAAAGTATGCATGTAAATAACTAAGTGTGCATTATTTTCTTTGCAAAGTGGTTTCTTGATTAATGAAATTGAGCACAAAGATTATAAGGCACTTACAGATTACCAAAATATCAAAGACTCCAAACTCGTAAGTCCACTTGTTAGTTTCTCTTTCATCATATTAGTTGTACTCCCAATTTTCAAATCTGAACATAAAAGCTCACATAACCTCCTTGAATTTTGATCAATGGCACACTCTGTTCATAAAAAAATGACACCTTAATCCTAAGAAGCAATCACCATTAATAAAATCTACAAATGCAAACCTCACTACCCAACAGTCAAACTTTACTTATGCCCTTCAAAGAGCACTTGACATCGTATTTGGGAATGTGAGATCCCACAAATAATCCTTGCATTTCCCATCCTATATTGGCCAAGATTTGAAAGAACTATTGGGTATGTGTAGGATCATGATGGGCCAAAAAGTGGCAATATGATGGGTATGTGGCTGACGACTTTTTTTTTACTCAAAATTGATGAAATGAAAAGGGTTTTTAAAGGAGATTCTCAGCTTTCCACCAATATAAATTATGCTTTACTTTAAATTGAATAAATAATTATTATTCATTTTCTATTGAATTAGGACTAAAGTCCTAATTTTTAGGTTGATTGAAAAAAAATCTATAGCTTTGAAACGGTATAATATTTTTTTAATCCAAAATATGTGTCACATTCTATGCTTCACATACTATAATATAATAAAAGAAAAAAATGAATTTCATGAAGTTTTGACCAAGTTAAGGTGGTCAAACATATGAGTCTTTATATTTTTTAAAATTTGTCATAAAAAAATTATAAATTATTATTTGCGCGGAAAAAATTACAAAAAAATATGCATCACATCGGAACATGATTCCTCTACTTATATCTAAAATCTTATAAAAAAATATTATCATTTTAATGTGGTTAGAGTGGTCAGACAGACACCTACTTTTTACTTTTTTCCTAAAATTTAAGTACTATTGTATTGAAATTTCAAATTTTCACCAAATAGATTTTACTTTTTTGTAAATAAACCTAGTAATTTAGAAACTAAATTCAATTTTCTACAAATTCTATTCTTACATATTTTTTAAATAATATATATAACTTATTCAAAATTTTATGTCAAGTTGCCTAACTCTGATTTTTTTGACTTTTTTGCCACTTAAGGGGCTGTTTTTTCCATGATGATCCTGCACATACCCTATTACAACTCCAAAGATCCTATGTTTTGGCCACCAAGGAGAAATAGGCACAAATTTCTACATTGGCTTATCACCATAGAGTTTCTCGATACACAGGCCGCACAAGAAGAATGTTCACACATCAATATCCTTCTACCACTACTTTCAAACACACTTGATGCATCTTGAGAGGTACAAATGAATGGGCAAAAGAAAACATTGAAGTTCAATGGCTCACCTCATGCTAGGATTTCTTTCGATGAAAAGATGCAAATTTCAGGTTCTCTTAGTGCTAGTGAAGCCACCATATTGCAATCCCTTCATAGTTACTACTTTCAAATCCTTGTTGCACAAGACACAGCTTTCAAATCCTTTCTACACAGGCCACATAATGGTTTTAATTCTATGCTCACCTAGATCTACCCCAAATTTCCATGCACAGGAAGAAATGGATGATGAAATGAAAAAATCTTATTCAAAGTTCATGCACCGCCCCACCTTGCACCCACTCAAAGTTGTCTTCTCTTCTTTACACCATCTCCTTTTTCATTGCCCTCTATGATACCAAATAAGCTATAAAATAGAATTGTATTATTTCAAGGAATACATCAAAATTTATATGCAAAGGAAGCAGAGGAATGAAGTGAAACAATTACAATCAATTAATTGTTATACACCTACATTTATACTCGCCACATACAATGTAATATACCATATAACTAATTATGCCAACATATTATGTCTTTAATTTAACAAGTGTTTAAATACCTTTTAATTGTGCTAATGAGTGTTCCACGGATTAGGATCATTCAACTTATCCCACAACATTATGCAAAAATCCATGGTATACATGGTTTCTCAAGTATAGGATGACCATTAATATAACTTGTTCCACTAACATAAAAAAAGAAGAAGTCATTAATGTGAATTAAAGAATCTAGATGGTAATCACTAGAAATTGATGATATTTAGTTGTTTGTACATTTAGATGACCATTGAAGCAATCCAAGTTATTGAGGTGAAATTTAGAAATAATGATAGTCATGTGAGATGGACCAAATGTTTATGTCATCATTATTTGTAGAAAAGATCTATATAGAGGGATTCCACAAAGTTAAATCCTCAAGCAAAGAAAAGCTTGCAATACATGTTAGATTAATTTTTATTTTCTCTAGCATTGTAGAGATACAAATATTATCATGGAGGAAGAATTGGAATTTGATATTTTATTTTACATGGTGAGTGCAAGAAGTTGGGTCCACTTTTTTTCCAAAAAGTGGAAGTGTTTTTCCTAAAAATCATTTTTTTCATAGTTGGAGTAAAAATTTGAAGCAGTTATAGATAGAATCTTTAAAAAGTCTAGTAATAGGAAATGTATTATTTTGATTCTAGTTTTTAAATATATAATTTCTTCTAATACCTAAATGATTCAAGTTAATTTTAATAGGCATTTACATAGACTGGTTTTTTCTAAGAAAATTAGGTCGATAACATGCATGTGTACAACCAACATAATTTGAACTAAATAAAATAAAAAAATTAATTTATATTTGGTAAAGATGTGTACTATAGTGAAGTTTTATGAGGATTTTTTTTATAATTTTTTTCCAAATATATTTTTTTATTAATTTTTTATTGGTCATAATCGGGCGGGTGCAAAAAATGGGGGACCAAGAAGTGGCCAAATTTTTAAAAAAGTTCTAATAGCTCATAACGTGAGAACATTATAATGCGCTTGCATTATGGGTTGGTGTGTCGAGCCTATGGCTCGACCACACCGAGCCTATAATGCGAGTGTGTTATGAGGCATTAAAAGTAAAAAAGAAAGGAATTCAAAATTATTTTCATTGAGACTGTGTTTTTTTTGCTCGCAGCCAAAAATTTTCATTTCCATGCTCACATTCCGAGAGGAGTCAACTTGAATTTTTTTTTTATCAAATTGTTGTTGTTTGCCACCACATCGACTAGGAGGTCTAAGAAGTAATGATTGTTTTTTTTTGTTGTGAATTTGTTAGTTTTAGGTTAGTTTTTATATTTATTTGTTGAATTTGTAGGAGATGTTAATGATCTTTCAATCCCTTCTCAAAATCCTCAACAAGAAAAGCAACAACAACAGGAACAAAATCCTCAACAAGAAGAGAAACAAAAACATCAACAAAATCCTCAAGTTCGACAACCAGAACAACAATCTTCTCCACCAATCCCTCAACATCCTCCTATCACTCAGCAAATTTTAATGAGTGAAATTAAAAACAATAAAAAACAAATTGAGGAGTTAATCACAAGGTTGAACGATCCAAATGGTTCAACCATGGAAAGAAAAACCCTTGCAAATTCACTCAAAAAAATGTTAAAACATGTAGATTCAATCAACAAACAATTAACTGGTTGGCAAGATAGGAGGTAGTTGGCTAGGGATTATTATCAGGATAAATTATCATACAAAGACATAAAAGATCTAAAAATTACAAAATTTTATTTGTGCTCATTATTCATTGACTCACTCACAAATAAAAATCTTAGCCTCAATGCGAAGAGGTTTCCTATCCATTGGTGCCACCACCAACAAATTAAGAATTTATTTTGGCATAGGTGGTACATGGTTTTGGATTACCCACCATGCAACAATTACAAAGTATTGCAATATTTCCTAAGGAAACTATACTATGAGTTCATCCTGAACAAAATCTCAAATTATTTTGATATGAAGGACTTCCAAGGGAGAGGTGGGGGGTCGGCTCAAGATAGACCCAGTGCACAACAAGATCCTAGGTGGCAAGAGAGATGACCTCTTGCTAGGTCACCTCATGAGCACATCATTACCCCTTCCATTGTGAAGGAGACTATTGAGGTAGACACTTTGCAGGCCATTAACTCTTTGACCTAGAGTGTCATCTAGCATGCCAACCCTATACTACAACGTCATCTAGGGGAGTCTTTGAGTGATGTTTGTGTCAAGATCGTAGGGTAACTTGTTCATATGACCCCATTGACACTTAGGAGGCTACTACACAAGATATGTCTATAGCTATGGGGATGCAGAGGGTAGCTGACATTTTGAATGAGGCCTATGGAATCGATACTCCAGTGAATGTTAGCATGTTCATTGAATTTAATTTATTAAATTTCATTTTTGAAATGCAAGATTAACTAATTTAGTTTTATGATTTTGATAAAATTTCAAGGTCACAAAGTTAATACTAGATACACCGGCCCTACACCTACTTATTACTCCACTGCATCTACGATTGAGGTATGTAACATGTAAACAATTATAAATCTATTACATGTTAATAGAATTGTTTGATGAATGGTATTCTAATGTGATTTTGGATGTTGAATAGGCTAATATTGGAGGTTTCATGTGAACACCTCCCAGTTCTAGTTGATTTACACAAACCTACACATAGGTAGTAGAATAAATATTTTAACTAATGAATTGTACTTAATAGATTGGTGTAGTTTATATTCAATCATTGATTACATTGCATTGTACATCTTTCAAACTCAAAGCATTACTTCGCAATCCATAACTAATAACTAGATATTGATAGATGACAAAATTTCAACTACAATATAGTTGTTTAGAAAGTTAACATAAGCAGTGATGCAATTACTTCACATAGAATAAGTAATAAGTAGGAACAACTTCCAATTGCATTTTCTTGTCATGGCATTCCATGAGACCACTTTTTATTGAGGCATCTTTTCAAACTATTCACTTCCTTTTCTGTGCTATGGATGCTTGGAAGAAATATATGAAAGAATAATAGTAATCAATAACATAGACAAGGAAATGAGTTGTTTGAAAAAATTCATCAAAGAAATGTGGTCTCATGGTGATGTCCATCGCCATGAGACCCAATTTCTTTGAGGCATTTTTTTTCAAACAGTTCATCGCCTTTTCTATGCTACCACATTTTCCATACATTTATACCAAAGCATTTTATCAAATAGTTCATTTCCTTGTTTCTATGGCTAAAAGCCTTTAAAAGGTTCTTTCCAATAAACTATGGATTCTTGGAAAAAATCTATCAAAGCATAATAGTAAGCAATACCATAGACAAGGCAATGAGTAGTTTGAAAATATGCCTTGAAGAAATAAGGTCTCATGGTGATAGAATTTCATTCCATCACCATGATATCACATTTATTTGAGGCATTTCTTCAAAAATCTCACTATCTTTTCTATGCTACTACATTTTCCATACATGTGTACCAAATCATTTTGTCAAATTACTCACTTCCTTGCTACTATGGCTATAAGCCTAAAATAGGTGCTTTCCAACAAACTATGGATGCTTGGAAAAAATTTATCAAAGCATAATAGTAAGAAATATCATAGTCAAGGAAGTGAGTGGTATGAAAAAATTCCTTGAAGAAATGTGGTCCCATGGTAATGGAATGCCATTCCATCACCATGACACCACATTTCTCTAAGGCATTTTTTTAAACAACTCACTGCCTGAAGAATAGAAACCAACCCTTTAGCCAAACTTCCCAAGTCCAAATTCTTTTCAAGGTCCTCATCCTCAATTTACCAATCCATGGAGCCTTCCACCTTTTATTCCACTTTTTCATGTCCCCACCCCTCCCTCTTCATGTCATGATCACCCTCCATCTCATAACCAACACCACACTATACCATTCACCTCATCCCAGTATAATACCATAGAGAAGGCAATGAATTGTTGGAAAGAATGCCTCAAATAAATGTGGTCTTATGGTTATGGAATTCCATGACACATTTTTTTGTAATGGCATGCCATCACCATGAGACCCAATTTTTTTGAGGAATTTTTTCAAACAATTCACTGCCTTCTCTATGTTACCATAGTTATCATACATTTTTGAAAGAATTTTATCAAAAGATTCACCACCTTGTTGCTATGGGTAAAAGAATAAAAACAAGTTCTTTCGAACAAGCTATGGATAGGGAAAATAATAAGAATGATAGTAAAAAATATATAGTTTAATAAGTACTTAAAATTTTCTTTATTATCTCATATATTATAAGCCATGACGTGGATCGCTATTGTAGTTTTTGTGATTGAATAATTTGTTGTTTTATTTTCAGATGTTGGAAGTAGATACACCTCTGAATGTTCATAGGGAAATGGATCTCGGTGTTTCATCCTCTATAGAGTCCTTGATGGCTCTCATGGAGGAGGTATGAGGTAGATTACTAAATTTCAACTTACACTTGTTTCTATAGCTATTAGTTAGTGAAAAATCAAACCATTATTTATTTGTAGTTTAATTTCTCTTTGGATGGTTTCTACAAGGCTTCAACATACCATAGCATGAGCATGTGAAAATTTCCCACAAGGAGAGATATCATCTACTAGTAGTAAGTGATTATTTTGTTAAATATATAATTTTTTATAATGTAATTTTGATATATATTAATGTATTCACTTCTTATTTTAATAGATAAAGCTTCACCAGGAGCACTCCCCGGCTTTTGAATAAATAAGTGACATACCTATCGCCATCCGATTGACAAGAAAAAGGAAAGAATTTATTTCGAGAGGATGCAAAGCAATGACTTTTGATTCTATAGCCCTTTGTTGTGTGCCTATATGGCATTCTTGTAAGCATATATGGATATTTTATATATATTATACTTATATCGACATATATTGGTGTATGTCTACATGGCTATTTGGTTAATACAAATATTTTTTTATCGATGGTGTCCATATTTGCATTGTAAATACATGGTTCAATAGATATGAGTTACATGTATTCAAGTGTATACTTTACAACTTATGTGTATACTTTGTGACTTACATGTATTCCAATGTATACTTTGTACAACTTATGTGTTTCCATGTGTGTACCTTGTATTCATGCATATACTTTGTATTAATTTGCATATACTATGTATTTGTATGTATACTTCAAGGCTTATGTGTTTTTGAGTTCTTGTGATTTCCTTATTCACATGTATGCTTGACTTATTCACATGTATACTTATTAATTGGGAAGCCCTAGCATTGATCATTTTTTTCATTCATCATTTGTCTTGAATATTTATTGATTGATGCTAAACAACTTTATTAGTTGATGCTTTAAACAACTTCAATATTTCTAGGAATACTAGTAGATTTACAAATTACCAAATTGCACAAATTGAAAAGAAAAGATTAACAGTAAATAAGTGCACTGATTATTAACTTGATAATTGATTATGAATGAGTATAATATATATCAATGGATGAGCCTTCTACAATGGCAACTGCCAACTAGAAAATAGGCGAAGCATTCCCAATACTTTGAAAGCAATAATCCACCCAAAATTGCAACGAGAGGGAAGGCTTATTTAAGATCCTTCAGTAATGTATTTCCTAATGCTCCCTTGTTCTTACATATCTCAATTAAATTTAATCCAAAGAGCTCCATGAAATTCTTTATCTAAAAGCACGTTTTCATTTGGTATTCCATGAGATGATTCACAAAAATATTCCAGTATATTTAATCTTTTGATTCGAACAACTCAATTAAGCAAAGGATACATAATATTCACAACACTTGCAAAACATAATATTCATAGTAGATGATGAGTAGTCAATTTCTTGACACATTATCATACAAGCATTTATCTTGAATAGTTTTTAAACATTTTCATAGCATAATCCTCACAATATAGAATGAATTGTTATGTTGTTGCTCCATCAACATATAAACACGTCGAAATATGTATATGTCAATGTTTTGTAATATTATTTCTTGTATAAGAAATGGATTTGGGAGAAAGCTTTATAATTTATAATACAAATAAGAAATGGACTAAAGGGTGGAAACTTTATTTATCACACCAAATAATAAATGTACATGAGAGATTCACTTGTTTCACTTAGATTTTGATTTTCAAGCATAACAAATAATTTTAAATGAAAATAACAAAATGCTTCACAACCAAAGTTAATTGACACAAAATTAAATGTTTCCAAGTTCCACCATTGTACGCATTTATAATTGGTTCTATATTGTTGTAAGGGTAAGGAGGATAATTAAAAAACATCTTGCACTTGCTATAATTGAGGATGATCATATTGTTTTTGTGTGGAAAACTCAGACTTCTCAATTTTTGTGTGAATGTTTCTCTTTTCGATTTTTTTGCATGCCATCATAAGGGATCGAGCTGGTTGAACATAGCTCGAAGTGATTCAACATGTTTGGGTGTGAAAGAGGACCATGCCTAGAGTAAACATACCTATCAGGATGCATTGGAATAGTTAGTTTGGTCAGACAAGTTGCAGAACAAAATTTGCACCACTTTTTAACTTTACACTGCTTGCATTTGACACTTTTCCCATCAAGTGAAACCTAGACACCACGAGAAGATGACTCTAAGATAATAAAAACCAAGAGAGGTTATTATAAAAGGGCCTAGCACAATCATGTAGGCTTATATGAGGAGTTTGTAAGAATCACATTTTTTGAGCAATAACTCATCAAAGATTACTTCCCTTTTGCACTTTGGACCCTTAAGAGATCAAGTCGGTTGAACGTAGCTTGGAGTGATTCTGTGTGTTTGGGTGCAAAAGAGGACCATGCCTAGCATAAACGTACCCATCTAGACATGTTGGAATAGTTTTTTTGGTCACACAAGTTGTAGAATGAAATTTGTACAACTTTGCAACTTTCAACTACTTGCATTTAACAACTTTTTCCCCAATTGAAAATTAACCACCACAGGAAAAAACCTTCGAGATAGTGAAAACTGATAGGTTATTATAGAGGGTCCAAACTCAATCCCATAGGATCAAACAATAAATTTCTAAACATCATGGTGTCTGAGTAATAGCCTGTCAAAGTTTGCAGTCATTTTGCACTTTGGACTCTTAAGGGTTTTGCCAATTGAATGTAGCTCGAAGAAATTCAACATATTTGGGTGCAAAAGAGGACCATGTCTAGCATAAATATACCCACCTAGATGCATTGGAATATTTCGTTTGGTCACATGAGTTGTAGAAAAAAAAATTCACCACTTTGTCACTTTCAACTACTTACATTTGACAACTTTTTCCTTAAGTGAAAATTCACCACCATAGGAAAATGCCTCAGAGATAGTGAAAAATAAGATATTTTATTGTAGAGGGGCCCAAGAAATACCATAGGCTTAGATGAGAAGTTTCTAAGCATCACAATATTTGAGTAATAGTATGTTGAAGTTTGCAACCATTTTTCACTTTGGATTCTTGAGGGATTTTATCGATTGAATGTAGCTCGGAGCGATTCAGCATGTTTGGGTTCAAAAGAGGACCATTCCTAACATAAAAATACCCACCTAGATGCATTGGAATAGTTTCTTTGGTCACACGAGTTGCAAAATGAAAGTTGCACCACTTTGCAACTTTCAACTACTTGCATTTGACAACTTTTTCTCCAAGTGAAAATTCACCACCACGGGAAAACACCTCCAAGATAGCAAAAAATGAGAGGGGTTATTATAGAGGGGCCCAACACAAACCCAAAGGGTTAGATGAGAATTTTTTAAGTATCATGGTGTCCGAGTAACAACTCGTTGAAGATTGCAGCCATTTTTCACTTTGGACTCTTAAGGGATTATGTCGGTTGAACATAGCTTGAAGTGATTCAACGTGTTTGGATGCAAAATAGGACCATTCCTAGTGTAAAAATACCCACCCAAATGCATTGGTATAGTTTTCTTGGTCACACGAGTTGGAAAATGAAAGTTTCACCACTTTGCAACTTTCAACTACTTGCATTTGACAACTTTTTCCCCAAGTGAAAATTCACCACCACGGGAAAATGCCTCCGAGATAGTGAAAAATGAGAGATTTTATTTTAGAGGGACCCAATTTAATCCCATAATATTAGATGAGAATTTTCTAAACATCACGGTATCTGATTAATAGCATGTTGAAGTTTGCAACTAGTTTGCACTTTGGAGTCTTAAGGGATTATGTCGGTTGAATGTAGTTCAGAGATATTTCACATGTTTAGGTTTGAAAAAGGATAATTACTAGCTTAAAAATACCCATATAGATGTGTTGGAATAGTTCATTGGTCACACAGTTTGTAGAAAAAAAGTTGCACCACTTTGCAACTTTCAACTACTTGCATTTGACAACTTTTTCCCCAAGTGAAAATTCACCACCACATGAAAATGCCTCTGAAATAGAAAAAAAAAAGAGAGGTTATTGTAGAGGGGCCTAACCCAATCCCATAGGCTCAAATGATAAGTTTCTAATCATCATAGTGTCTAAGTAACAACCCATCGAAGATTGCAGCTAGTTTGCATTTTGAACTCTTAAGGGATTATTTTGATCGAATGTAGCTCAAAGTGATTATGTGTGTTTGGGTGAGAAAGAGGACCATGCCTAGTTTAAACCTATCCATTCAGATGTGTTGGAATAGTTTGTTTGGTCACATGAGTTGCAAAATGAAAGTTGCACCACTTTGCAACTTTGCACTGCTTGCATTTGACACTTTTTCCATCAAGTGAAAAATGAACACCACGGGAAACCAACTCTGAGATAACAAAAATTGAGAGAGGTTATTGTAGAGGGGCCATACATTATCCCATAGGCTCAGATGGAGAGTTCATAAGCACCACAATTTCTATGTAATAGTATGTCAATGATTGTTTCCCTTTTTCATTTTGGACCCTTAAGGGATCGAGTCGATCGAATGTAGCTCAGAGCGATTCTATGTGTTTGGGTGTGAAATAGGACCATGAATAAAATAAACATACCCATCCATTTTTTTTGGAACAATTCGTTCGATCACACAAGTTACAGAAGAAAAGTTGCACCACTTTGCAACTTTACACTACTTGCATTTGACACTTTTTCCATCAAGTGAAAATAGGACACTAGGGGAAAACAACTCTGAGATAGCAAAAATTAAGAGAGCTTATTGTAGAGGGGCCCAAAAAAATATTGTAGGCTCAGATGAAGAGTTCGTAAGCATCACATTTTTTTAGTAATATCTTGTCAAAGATTGCTACCCTTTTGCACTTTGGACTCTTAAGGGATCGATCTGGCTGAACATAGCTCAAATCGATTTCGTGTGTTTGGGTGCGAAAGAGGATAATGAATAGCATAAACATATCCATTTGGATGTTTTGGAATGGTCTATTTGGTCACACAAGTTGCAGAACGAAAGTTGCACCACTTTGCAACTTTACATTGCTTGTAATTGACACTTTTTCCATCAAGTCAAAATTTGACACCACAAAAAAATAACCCTAAGATAACAAAAAATGAGAGAGGTTTGCCCTACATGATCCTGATGCCTTAGATGGGATGCTTGTAACCGACATGGTATCTAGGTAATAGGTCATCAAAGATTGTTGGCCTTTTACAATTTGGACTGTTGAGGGATTATGTTTCTTGAATAACATATGTTTGAGGGCAGCAATAAATTTCAATATTTGAGTAAATCTCATTAAAAATGTTTATTTCAATAGAATGTATGCTATATTTATATTGATATATAATCATTAGGTTGATTTTTTTTAATAAATAATGTTTTAATAATAAGTTAGTCAATTGGTGCTAGTTATAATAGGGAGAGAATAAAAGAAGAAAAATAATGATTAGTAACCATCAATGGTTATTACACTCACTATATTAATAATATAATGTTTACAATAAAATGAGATTTATTTGGCTTTCCTAATTCTTTTGTTTGTGCTACAATTGTCTAATATTCTTCATACACCATTCTAAACCCAAGTGCTCGTACTTGTAGGCACAATGCCTTAGATACTTCATTCTCATAGATCTTTTACAATGCCACTCATACATTCGAGAATCTCTTATAATGTCTACATCATAGTTTCTCGAGATGAGGTTAACTTCAAATGAATAACTTGATATTCCCTCGCTAAGCTTCACAGACTCTTTTATAATGGCTTTAAATCAGAATTGAGATTTTGCAAGATCATCAAAATAAGGATGTTGCATTTCCTTTTTGGCTAAGATTCTCTTCGATGGCTCATAAATAAGAATTTTCTGCAAGGAGACACCAATCAATTTTTAGTAGTTTAGTTATGACTACACAAAGTAAAAGAAGAAAAAGAAAGAGCATCCAAAATGGAAATAAAATGAAAATAGATGGAAGGCATTTATAGACAAAAACACCACACCATTTGGTTCCAACTCAGGAACAACAAAGCATAAATCTTGATTCTTCCATTAAGGATAGGCATTCCAATCTCTCAACTTAGTCACTCCTGGTCATAAATTTTCACTAGGAGTTCCAAGATACCTATTGCACACAACACCTCTCATGAATAGAATAACTTGAAATTTGAGATGCTCTTATAATGTCTACATCATAGGTGCTCATGATAAGGTTAACTTCAATATGAATAACTTGAAATTCCCTCGCCAAGATTCACACGCACCTTTATAATGGCTTAAAATCATAATTGATATTTGTCAAGATCATCAAAATAAGGATGTTGCATTGCTTTTTTGGCTGAGACTCTCTTTGATGGCTCATAAATTAGCATTTTCTGCAAGGGGACACCAATAAATTTTTAGTAGGTTACTTACAAATAGGAAAAGTAAAAGAAGATGATAGCATTGGCATCATAGAAATTAATGTGCATAAAAGTATAAATTAATAAGAACCAATGTGCATACCTACAAATTAATCCAATGAACCATCTAGGTCTTCTCTACTCTTTATTGTGTCAATTATTTCCTCATGGTCAGACTCACAAACCTTCCACAAGGTATTATTCAAAGGTCTACCCCCATAGTTGGTTAAACAAACATTCAATTGCACAACAAGGTTCCATTAATGAAGAATCTTACGATGCATGTCAAAGTCCTAGAACAACCAATATTTAACACTCTTATGTGGGTACCTTCTAAGAGTCTTGAAATATTTAACACTCTTATGTGGGTACCTTCTAAGCCACATTCCAGTAACAACAACTGAGCCTGTAGGGTATTTGATGTTTTCTCCATCTATAATTGGGGTCTCCAATTTATTTTTGGCCTCAACACAATGACACAAGTAATATTTTGTTCCCTCTTCTTTGTCTTCATCTGCAATAACTGCATAAACATTTCCTACATTGATATGTGCAACAAATTTCTTGAAATTAGTGAACATTACAAATACACTACAAAGGAAGATAACAATAGGAATTTCAAAAACTAAGCAAGTAGATATATTACCTAGTTTAACTAGATCTGATATATGGTCAAAGTCAACTAATGAATCCATCTATGTTAGTTCCAATGTCATCGGACGAAGATACATGTGAAGTGGGCTAAGATAACTTAACGACCATTTCTCAACCCACTCCTTTGACTCACAATCATTCCAGGCTTGCATTGTACATGAAGAACAAAATCATTCCATCTTTTGTGTATTGATACTCCATGAACCTGCATCTGAGCTAAGGAAAGAGTGTAGCTCACTCAATCCTATTAGCATACAACAATCCTCATATGGTGCAATGTTAGTATCATCCATCAACCAAAAAAATCTATGAACTGAAGATGTACCTTCATTACCTGGACCCATCGAAGGATTACACCACTCGACAATTGATTTTTCATCTATCAACTTTTCATTTTCTTTATAATTTAACTCTTCTCATGCTAATGCTCTTTTCACACATGCTCCTACACCATCATGCCCCCCCTTTCCATCCTTGGCCTCACAAAAGTTCCGCATATGTTGAACACCAATAATGACATGCATCCTTCTCAACCAATAGAACATGTGTGAGTTCTTGAATTATGTTGCATAGTTATCCAGCCATATTATATGCTGACCATATGCTATGTCCTTCTAAGAAAAATCACTATAGAACATCTAGAAGCAACCTTGTACAAACTTTGGAGAACGTGTGTGATCATCACTATTATAAAAGTGATACTCCCTTAATACCTTCCTTTGGTCCTTTGTACTATTAGCTACATGAATGAATGTTATGTGCAGAAGTATTGAAACCTGTGTGGAGTTGTAATATTGTGGTTGCACCTCATGTTGTGGTTGTAGAGTGTAGCTCTCTACAAATTCAACCATTGATACTATGCTGCCAACTGGAAAGGTATCCTTGCATAGCTTGAATTTTGTGTCCAACCATCGGGATCTATGGGTATGCCTTGCATACTCATACACTATTTTTTCACAAAACATGGATATAAACTAATACACTATAATCTTTTGAATAACCAAATCACACCTTTTTGCTTGATTACCATCTTTTTCAATGTATGCCACTCTTTTATACTTCCTGAACTCTACTAATTTATGTCCCACCTCATCTATGCTTTCCATATGTTGACATACTGGCATACGTTGCAAGCCGACACAACACTCACATGAACCATCCAAGCATAGTTTCCTATAGAATATTTGGCCATCCTCTATTTCACATTATTTTTTTGATAAGAACTCTCTCGAAGATGTTGGTGGGGCTTCTATGCCACAATCCTGCAAAACATTGTTAGTATGCAAATCTAAACATATAGAATGATAAAAATCATAATGGTTAGAGAATTCAATATGTAGTCTACAACAATAAGTAGTGCATGTGTGATTTATCTTGACATAAAAATGTTTAATCATTTCAAAATATTTTTGACAAATACTAATTTTAGGATAATCTTGTTGAAATTTATGGAAAAATTGGGTTTGAGTCGTATCCAAAAAATTCTTTGAATGTGGCTCACGGTTTCGACTACTGATTCTCCTTCTTACCACATCCCTTTGGTTTGGAGATGGCCTTGTGTTAGTCTTCCAATACTCTTCAATTAGTGTTCTCAATTCTTCAACAACTTTTTTATCCTTTCGTGGCAGTCTCCCTGAGAATGCCCATAATTCATTTGAATCAGTGTCCTCAATTCTTTGCCACCTTTGAATGACTCTTGATAAAGTTTTTCTATTAATTCTCAATTGTTCACTCATTTTTCTAATGAGACGAGATCCCTTTGTTTGACTACTTACCAAAGTCGATGTAATTACACGTCAAGTGACATTACTATCCTTGGAGTGTGAGGTCTTAACCACACTCTCATAAGCATCCATTAGATTCTTCACAATAGTGTTTTCACTTGAAGCATTTGATGTTTTCAACCCAAGAGTCTTCAAGATGTTTCTATACTTTATACCCCTCATCATTTCAACAAATAGTTGACATCTTATGGTCTCATTTAGCCTTTCAAAGAAGAATTTCCAAATCTTATCAACATATATTCTACAAGTGTGTGCAAGAATATTACCCTCCATGTACTGCAAAATATCTTCATGAATATTAATCAAATACTTTGGACTTCTATGCAAAATTTTAGGTAGTGTTCTCCTAGGTACATACATCTCAACATTAGGAATTTCATCAATATTTAATTAAGGTGGGCTAGATTGTGTACCTTCGATCAAGGGTGGAATAGAAGACATACCTTGAGGTTCACATGGGGATGATGGTACAACTTCTTCATCAAATCCAAGTGATGATGTACTATCAACTTGAGATGTGGTGGATGGCGTCCAACCATATTCACTTGCAGTAGATGGTGTCCCTTCATATTCACTTGTGGTAGATGGTGTCCCTCCATATTCACTTGCAATAGATGGTGTCCCTCCATATTCATTCACTTGCAGTAGAGGGTGTGTCTCCAACTATGGTATCCAAATTTGTCTTACCATGATTCTTTCGCTTTCATGCCCTTTGCACTACCAATACCTTTTCTCTTTTTGATGGTTGAGGTTCCTCTTCAATTGGTTTGTTTTCATCAATCGTATCCAATTTCTTCTTTTCATGATATTCCCTCAACCATTCTCTCTCCTTTTCTTTTTTGGTATCATACTCTTCGTCTATTAGTTTATTACTAGTTTTTTCCTCAGCATGGAAGATAGTTTTACATGTAGCATGGTAATGAGATGAATATTAGTTCCAAAAAAATGAATCCATACAAATAAACGAAATATATGTCATTCAAGGCTTCGTACAAAATACTTACAATCATCTTGCAGGATCAAAATGGAAGCATGGACAAGACATGTGAATTCAAATTCCTTGACAAACAATTCAAATGCCTTGGTAAGCTAGTGGTGCATTGGCAAGCTAGTGAGTGAGCTAGCCTGCCAACACTATCCTACCAATGTGGTAGGGTTAACAAGGTAGGGGCAATGTATTCCTCACACAAATGGGGTCTCACCATGAGACCCCATTTCTATCAGGAATACGTTGCCCCTACCTTTTCAACCCTACCGAATTGGCAAGCTAGCTCACTCACTAGCTTGCCAATGCAGGAGGGTTGACAAGGTAGGGGTAGTGTATGCCTCATAGAAATGGGATCTCATGGTGATATACACTATGATACCCCATTTCTATGAGGCATACGCTGTCCCTACCTTGTCAACCCTATCGCATTGGTAGGATAGTGAGTGAGCTCACTAGCTTGTCAATGCTACCACATTTTGCATACATTTATACAAAAAAAATATTTTCAAACAATTCAAATTCCTTTTCCATGCTTCCATTTGATCCATAATTGCAAGATGGGCTGCACATTTCCCCATGTTGCTAACTTAGCCTTGAATAAAGAGTCTTGAAATAGTGGAGAGAAGGGTTAGAATCCCTTGTAGGTAGACTAATCAAGGAAAAATTTAAAATATATCACAACATAAGTGATGAGGTAAGTTTAGTGATGAGGTAAATTTAGAAATAAAGATGAAAATAAAAATAGATTCAAAGATTTATCAATGTTGGAGTAGTATATTCCAATTTTTTAGAGACATGTATGGAAAATTTGGTAGCATAGACAAGGCAATCAGTTGCTTTGTATAACTGTTTGACAAAATACTTCAATGAGATATGCCCTCATCAACTATAATGATTATAAGATATGCAAAAAATAGATTTATTGAAAAGGATTTAGAAAATTTCAAGCATATGCAAATTGTAGGTGTAAAACCAAATTCAAGTTCTAAATTTTCCAACATCTCCCATGCCTATGTACCAAAACGAAAGCTTTGGAGACTGGTATGCACATCCATAGTAAAGGATTGAGAAATGATGTTTTATTTTACTTCCTTATAACTTATGTCATATAAATGTGTATACAAAATGTGGAAGCATACACAAGGTAGTTCAATTGTTTAACAAAATGCCTCAAAGAGATGTGGTTTACAAATGCAATTGACAAGTGTAAAGAATTGTGTAATTTAAAATGTGCATTGACAAATTCTTGTACCCGAGATCACTTTTTACTTAACTTTCCATTTATTGGTTGGGACCATCATTCAAAAAGAACAACTATGGTGTAAAAAGTGTACCTTTTATCTTATTCACTTTGATGAGTCTGTACCCCTAATTAGGAAAGACTGCTTCATAGCTTGGGAAGATTTTTCTATAATTTTGATGCTCTTTTATGTGGAGTTCTAAATTAATGAGGTATTTACTAATTTCAAACATTTCTTTAATTATATTATAGGAATTATAAATAGGAATGAACAATAATTTATAGATTAAATCTATGTTTTTCTCACTTTTTATCATGTTTTAAAATATTTTTTTTAATTTTTTCATAAAAATACAACATAAAATATACACATTTTATTAGTTTACACATAAATGAAAAATTCAAAACATATGCCACTTTTTAGTGATTCAAGTTTAAAAGTTGGATCAATATTAGTTGTTTTCTTTATAAAAGTGTGACACAATTTTGTACTTTTACCCATAAGATAGAGAGAATTATGATTTTTGATATAGTTAAATATATCCACTTGTACTTAACTTTTCATTTGTTGGATGTAACCATCATTCAAAAGGAACAACTATGGTGGTAAAGATGTAGCTTTTATCTTACTCACTTTGATGAGTCTGTAACCCTATTTAGGAAAGATTACTTCATAGTTTGGGAAGATTGTTCTATAATTTTGATGCTCTTTTATGTGGAGTTCTATATTAATGAGGTATTTAATAATTTCAAAATTTTATTTAATTATAATATAGGAATTATAAATAGGAATGAACAATAATTTATATATTAAATCAATGTTTTTCTCACTTTTTATCATGTTTACAAAAAAAAAAAAAATTATTTTTTTCAAAAAAATGCAAACATAAAATATACACATTTTATTAGTTTACATAAGTGCAAAATTCAAAACATATATGCCACTTTTTAGTGATTCAAGTTGAAAATTTGGATCAATGTTAGTTTTTTTCTTTATAAAAGTGTGACACAATTTTGTACTTTTACCCATAAGATGGAGAGAATTATGGTTTTTGATATAGTTAAATATATCCACTTGTACTTACTTTCCATTTGTTGGATGGAACCATCATTCAAAAAGAACTATGGTGTAAAAAGTGTACCTTTTATCTTATTCACTTTGATGAGTCTTACCCCTATTTAGGAAAGACTGCTTCATAGTTTGGGAAGATTGTTCTATAATTCTGATGCTCTTTATGTGGAGTTCTATATTAATGAGGTATTTAATAATTTCAAACATTTCTATAATTATAATATAGGAACTATAAATAGGAATGAACAATAATTTATATATTAAATATATGTTTTTCTCACTTTTTATCATCATGTTTTATAACTTTCTTTAAAATTTTATTAATATTTTTTTGTGATCGAGCTTTTTAAAAATATTTATTGTTTATGTAAAAATAATTTGTGTTGAATTTAGTTTTGATAGAGTAGCTTAGACATCTTATATTAGAGGTTTATTATTTTTATAAAAGTATGTAGCAAATAATGAATTGAGCATACTATACATGTGCCCACATAAACTTTTTATTTTACATGTTTATATTAAAAATTATATTAACAAACCATTTTTTTAATTAATAACATGCGACCACATACACTTTTTATTTTAGATATGTGAAAAAAAAACTCCTCTTAATTTTAGATATTTAAATTGAAATAGAAGTTTTTAAAAATATTTTATTAAAAAATTATATAGATAATTTATAAAACTAATTTGTATATTATTTTTTTAGTATTATTTTATTTACATATAATATTTTAAAGTCGCTTTGATTAAATATGATATCTTCTCATTTTATTACGAATATATCAAAATATTTTTGGTAAAATTTCAGAGAGAATTTTTGAATCAATGTTTTGCATCACACTTCATGATTCTTCATCAAGAAGAAGCAATTCTTTTAATTTTATTTTTTTAATTTTAATTGATTGTGATCCAAAATATTGATATTCAATTTCTCACACATATTTTATCAAAAAACATATTCCTTACATTGATTCAAAACTTCTAATTGATCTCATCATGATTCACCTTTGATCATATGAGTAAGGACTTGGGAATGTGAGTCATGTATTTTTGGGTCAAATGGTCTTGGCCAAGAATTTCAAGGAAACACATTTTTTATTCTACATAGGATGGACAATAGAGGTTTCACTGCTAAACACTTGCCAAAGGCAAGTAGTTTCATTAACCGGAGTGTTAGAGAAAGTTGCAACTACTATCTACAAAACTAAAGGTAGGCTTTTACATATAGAAAGTTTCATTTATATTCAAGGTAAATATTCAAAACTTTGTCAAACTTTAATAAAATAAATAATCAATAAAAATATAGTGTTTCAATTTGGATGATCTATAAGTGGTATTTATGTTTAAAATTATATAAATTAATAAAATTGTAGAACTATTAATGTAGTTTGTGTTTATAATCTATTATTTTATTAAAAATTAGTTGAATATAATTTTTTATAACTTTTAGAGAATTTTTTTTAATTTTCGACTTACATAATTTGAAAATCTATTGTATAGGAAAAAATAAATTAAAATTTGTTTATAATTAAAACTATATATACCATCTTATAAAATATTCTCTCCTCGAAATTTTTTTTTAAAAAATCAACTATAATTTAATATATATTTTTTTTTGCTAAAAAAAAAAGCCACATATTCTTTTATATGTTTTGTTCTTTAAAATGTTATTTAACTACTGATTTTACAAGACACAATGGATCACAAGTTGGGGGTATTTAATTGGGTACCAAATAAGTGATATAACATTTGATGTCCATAAAAAGAAAATTATAGGGTTGTCTATTCCATTAAGAGATAGATTAAAAGAAGGCAGAGAGCATTAAGGTGGAAGCCAATATAGCGTTTCTTTGACATCAACCTTTGACCCAACACTGTTATACTTATAGTCATTCATTGGAAAGTTAGAATAAGTGGCACTGAAAGCACGTTGCCTTTGCCTACCTTATTCTTGCATGCCTACACTTCTAACGTTTTAGCTCCGATTTCTGGAATGTTAAGATATTTTAGGTTAAGATTTATGTGCTGCTTACATCGAATTTACGACGCTTCCTTACATTTGAAGTCATATAAAATAAAGAAGAATTTAGTGAATTTTGGTAGCTGAAGCCAATCGTCAAGGCAATAACTTAGTCGTCACCAGCTCCAAACATTACATCCTTAAAATACATCAAAATTGAAACCAACAACAAATGGCAATCAAAGTTGTAATAACAAATCCCATGTAAACCTATAGATGCTGCTTGCTTTTGCACATTAAAATAAAATACATATTGTTTGCGATGAGATTTACACAAGCTCAGTCTCCTCTTTTCCACACTTTCACAGAGAATGTGGTTGAAGAAAATTATACGCCAGATAATGTGCACTGTCATGTATAGTTTATCAAAGGGCCTGGGCCTTCTAGGCTTCAGAGTTGCGACAATTCATTTAGTCCCGGCAGTTAGAAGAATGTCTAGTTTCTGCAGGGTTTTATCTCAGACTTAACATTTAAGGTTCAGGTGTAGAAATAAGATATAAATTATAAGTGAAAATGTGTTTAAATTGAAATCATTCAAGTATATAATAGTGATAAATCAATCATAGATGGAAATGAAAATAATCAAACAAGAGGTGCAAATTATTATAGAGGATATACGTGAAGAAATTTTCGTAGGAAAAACTCCACATCCAAAGAGATTCAAAGCTTGTATTAATCCATCAAAAACCTTACATCAATACAACTTCTCCCTCTAAATTTCTGCAGCACTTTGTTACTTCTACATCTTAAGAACAATTTATTTTCCTCCCAACCCAAGCTCTAATATATAATCAAAAGTACTACAAAAAACCATAAATGGTTTCCAATACTATGAACTAAAACCATGAATCAAGTAGCCTACATACAAAAGATACCTCATGACAATTGTTTAGGAATAACAAACATCTTTCTAGAAGCTCCAAGACTTTTCTCATGAACTTGAATGTTCAACTTCATTGTGAGACAAATACAACCCTCTAGAAGATAATATATCAACTCCTTATGTGCAAAAAGGATACCTGCTTCATACACATAGTTCAAGATTCTTTATTACACCTTTTGCACTATCATAGATGCTTCTTACACTACTATTAATAATGAGATTATCTTTCACTTCATGCCAAGTGTCTAAAGGTGTTATCATTCACCAAATTAAGTGTTCCCACTTGATGTCACCTTTCAAAGAAAATTTCAAATGTCTAGAAAATAATAATTAATTACAAAACATATTTTTTCTCATATAAAACATTGAAGTCCCCTTCCATAATTCTTGAAGTCGTATAAAATAATGATTAATTAATAAAATATTAAAATTAGAATACATTATCATAGAATTAGAAGATTAACACCATCAAGTCTAAGACCACTATGTTTTTGGATCCAGAATTCATTAATTATATAACTAAGAATAAAAAGAGATTTGAAGAGAGGCATATATTGGTTGTTTTAGGGTTTGAACGAGTTAGCATTAAACACTTAGAAGGGAATTGAGGTGTTTTTTTGTCAGGTAAACATGAGTCATCTACTTTCATCAAACGATTTTGAGGCAGAGTAAAACTATCGAAAGATATTTTATATGAGGCCAACTTGAATATATCTCTTGGGTCTTCATTCAAGTGCATGGAGCCTTGCTGGTTTCAAGTCTTCTTTACTGACATAAATATATCCACTATGAAAGTTGTGTTAAAGAGATTTCAGAGATTTCTCAAGCAACACAAAGCCATGCATTAGCTTTTGGCTAATTGCATAGCTTATCCTAAGCCTATTCGTCCACTTCTCAAACAAATTCTCTAGAGGAATAGACTTATGAGAAAGATCGAACATTGTTGATTGAAAATATGTAATTGGGAAATGTTAATACATGGCTTTGTATTGCTAAGAAAATCTCTGAAATGCCTTCAATGCAACTTGATTGACATATATTCAAGTCAGCAAAGCATACATGAAACCAACCAGGTTCCATGTACTTGGGAGATATATTCAGTTTGACCTTCAATAAAATATCTCTTCATAATTTTATTCCCCCTCTAAATCATCTGATGAAAGTTGAATCCAAAAGCTTGCATACAACTTCATAGACTGTAATATCTCATACCAACTATAACTTATGTTGACTCAAAAAGAAAAAAAAAAAACCTATTGCCTTGCAAGTGTCTAATGCCAGCTATGCCTCTCTTCTAATCTCTTTTACTCTCAAAGAGATAATAATCAACGAATTCTGAAGCCAAAAGCATAGCGGACAAAAAATGCTGAGTCTGAGATGAAACCATGAAGAAATTAGGCATTCTTCTAGCTGAAGTGGGTAAATTAATTGTCCCAACTCTGAAGCCTGGAAGGCCCAGGTCCTTTGATAAACTGTGCACATTATCTGGGGTATAATTTTCTTCAGCCAAAATCTCTGCAATGCTGTGAGAGCGTGGAGAAGAAAAGACTGAGCTTGATTAATCTAATCTCTACTCCTGCGCGCCACCTCAGATCTCTGTCAAACCCACAGTAAAAAAAACTACTTCAGAAAAGAAAAACTAAAAACCATCTTACATAGTAAAACAGATTCTTTTTCATGAAGTTTAATGCTCATTCCATAAGCTTAACCTCATATCTGTGAATCCTAACTCACCGAAGGTAATAAGGAGATGGTACTAAGAAGAAATATCCTGGATGAGCAAGGCAGAAAATTAGCACCTCATTAGCTGCAATTGATCCAGCAGTATTTACTGTCCTCTCAGGATCAAATTTAACTTTTCTTCCTCTCAATGCCTCCATGAAATTTGACATAGCCTGTAATGGCAATGCACAAAACTCATTAAAAAGCTTCCTACTGCCCTCCTGACATTGTTTCAATATACTGACAACTAGATTATAAATCAACCCATTAAAACTTCAAATCAAAACAATCAAATTTATGATAAATATAGTTTATGGATTCAATTGTGTCAGATTTTTGCAGCAATGTTTTGGATCACACTCCGTAATCTAACCAATTGAAAATAAAGATGATCTGAAATGTTGATGCAAAAACTCTAACACAATTGATTTCAGAAACAATATTTATCAATGAAAACCTGATATCATTAAATCAAATTCATCTCATCTTTGAAATCTATTGTTACCTTTCTATAATCTGCAAGTCCTGTCTGGATAAACCCCGAAGGATTGAGCTGTGGATCATATGGATTCCTTCGATACTCCTCCCACCCAGCAAAGTAGGGCGAATCTTCCCCATCATGTAAACTGCAAGTTGCCATCTTAGAGACACTTGGTCCACTATCATTACTATTACTTAAACTTGCACTCGGGCTTTTTTCTTCACTTTCATTTTAACTGAAAGAAAACTGAAACCCCAAGCTATATTGAAATTCATCAGACAAGGATAACTTCTACCTGTAAGAAAGTTCCAACTCCCAAGTTATATTGAAATTTGCCGCACAAACGTCCCTTTAAATACTAAATTGATTTCAGTAAGTCAAAACCATGTGGGCATCAGGAAGCTTTCGAAGAACTTGCAGATACTAAGGAACATCGTCATGTGCTATAGTCACATGTACTACTCAATCTATGATAAGATATTGTCCTCATAGTAACATCCTAACAGGTGTCCATCCAAGTGAGCTGTATACAAAAAACAATTCATTCAAGTATTATATTTTTTACTTCTCCTATTAGGCAAAGAATATAGATAGATACTTACTTAACTTGTGAATAAAGAAAAAGTGTATACAAAATTTCAACAAGCTTGCTTTTGCTTAGAAAAAAGGACAAAATCATGTGCTGTAAGCCCTTCCAATAGTATAGTCACATGTACTCCTCAATCTATGATAAGACATTGCCATCTAATTAGTATACAATTATGGTTGTACGTTGCCATCCGTTTCAAAGTTGAATGGAATTCCTGAATACTGGGTATTAAAACCGTCAAAGAAAATTTAAATATCTAGAGAGATGGGATTAGATGTCTACGAAAAGTCCCAAAAAAAAATCCTATTCAAATTATATTTAAAAGTCGTCCTTAATTAGACACTTCAAGTCGTACCGTCGACGAAAATTTCGGCTGTTAAAACTTGGATTTAATTAAATATTCAATTAGAAGTTCTGGTAATTAATTTTCACAATCAACAGGTTTTTTGGTTTATAGTAGTCTTAAATATATTTATTATAGTTTTTTATAGATTTTTTTATAGTTTTTTTACTATTAATAATTTATATATATTCAGAGACTCACTTCAACAATTATTCATTTATTTATTTTCATTTCATGTTGTAGTAATATATTATATTTATATATTTTCAAAAATATATAAATACCACTTAAATAGATATGTATAACTAATTAATTTTTCTTATCTCACTCTTTTTATCTACACACATCTTATCAAAATATGCTGTCAAATAGATAGAAAACAAGATTTGAAAAAAAAAGCCAATCCAAATTAAATTTGATTAATTAACCACTAGTCAATCCTCATAATTTCTAATGAAAACTCAAAATATAACTAATACTCTCAAATGATAATAGAGCAACCTCACATATTATACCACCAACTACATATTACTTTTTATTGGGGATATAACTTCTCCTTCACACCTTAGACATCATCGACACTAATGTTATTAAGTTGTTAGTCACTAGTGAAGTATTAACTACAATTTGAGGGCTTCTCATTAGCAAAACCCTTTGATGGACCATTTTCTTAACTAATCCATCATGGAGCACACAATGTTGGTTTATCTCCATATGCAATGAATCGATATTTGCTAAAGCATAATGTTTATTATGTGGTCACAACTTATTTATAGTAATCTCAATAATATTAATAAGACTATATTTAATAAAGTTTTGAAGTTTTATTTTTATGGCATATATGATAATTTGGGTCTGATAAATAATTAATATTTTAATACAATAATTATTTTATTAATTAAAATGTTATATTCATTAATAAAAAGTTGTAACCACTTAAAAGGTAATAGATGGTTTCATTCATCTTATATTTAGGGATTGTCATGTGAGGAAAAATACTATTGGATATATTTGAAGTTGACAAATAAATCTATATGAGATATTGAGGATATATTGTTTGTTTATTAGACAAACTTATGTTTTCTCAATAAGAAAGAATGATGTTTTTGAAGTTTTTTTAATTGCAAGGATTTCCCCACACAATTGTGCAATATTTATTAGTCCCTACCTTTATAGGCAGGAGATTAATGTTTTCACCACACTCATGCCTATTAGTTGCTTCCTCGAGAATCATGCAAACAATGTTTTAATTCAGACCTATTAATGTTTGTGATACTATTTTATTAAAAGGCAATTTTCAGCTTTTCTTTGTAAGTTTTTCATTGGTTGTCATGATTTTCCTTGTGGTTTTATGTTTTTTTAATCAATTAAAATTTTCAAATTAGTTTAATCAATTCCTAATGTTTTGTTGCTATCCAAAATATTTCATGACCTTTTAATGTTCTTTGATACATTCATGTCTTCGGGCCTAGTGTTTTTGTTGACGCATGGCATTTGAGCGAAGACATTGTGCATTTACTATCGACGCATTTTCATTTACTTTTCCTTAGGAAGTGTCCATTGTAACGCCCCGCTGTGGAACCCGAAAAACATTATGACATTCACATAAGACAACAAAATATTTATTTATTTATTTATTTTAACAAACAACATGTGACAACAACAACCATAAATGTTTTTCAAGAGGTAAAAAGTCTTTGAAAAAGAAAAGAGAGCTTAATAGCTTTCAGTATATTGCAGATGGATCTCAGAAAACCATCCCGAAATGTCTCAACTCCCTCTGTATATAATGAAGATTATGTCTTGGAATATCAGGGGACTCAATAGCCCCCACAAGCAGGATGTTCTTCGCAATTTTGTTAGAGATCACAAGCCGGATATTCTTTTAATCTAGGAAACTAAAATGTCAAAGGAGAAAATTGAAAATATGAAACTTTTCTAGTATTACAGTAACTAGGGCAATAATTCAAATGGAACTTCTGGGGGTATAGTGACTTTCTAGAATAGCCACACTATCAAAGGAGATTCGATATTGGAAGGTACGAATCATATAGTCACTAGATTTACACATATAAGAGATAACTTCAGTTGGATTCAAGTGAATATATATGCTCCTAATGGAAAAGAAATGAGAAAATCTTTTTGGTCAAAATTGGTGGCCATTAGGAGGATTTCTGATAAAGAAGCTTGGATTTTTATGGGGGATTTTAACACACCCTTAATGAACGGAGAAAAATTTGGGGGATCCCAGATCAATATGGAGAGCAAAGAGGATCTTCAGAATTTCATTGATAATCAAGGGCTGATTGATTTGGATCTTCATGGAGCTTCCTTTACCTGGTCTAATCATAGAAAGGGTATGGATCTCATACAGGTCAGATTAGATAGATTTTTGATCTCCAATCATTGGTATTTTGATTATTACTGCTCCCTTAAAGCTCTTACAAGAATTGGTTCTGATCATTTTCCTATCAGTTTCACTGTGGATCCAATAAAAAAGAAGAAGAACACTCCTTTCAGATTTGATAAAATGTGGATCTCTCATCCTGCTCTTAAAGAGGAAATAAGGAAATGGTGGAATATAAGAATTCAAGGAACTGCAATGTTCAGAATTGCTAAAAAGTTAAGGGAAGTGAAATGCAATTTAAAAAAGTGGAAAAAGGAATCTTTTGGGAACATCTTTAAGATTAAGTCTGATGTACAGATGGATCTGGGAGAAATTCAATTTAAAATACAGAAGAAGGGTTACTTGAATGACACTAAGGAAAAAGAGAATGAGCTCCTTATGAAGATGCATGACATAATTGGAAAGGAGGAGGAGTTCTGGAGACAAAGATCTAGAGCTCTTTGGTTGTCTACAAGAGACATAAACAATGGGTACTTCCACTTATCGGTGTCAAAACATAGAGCTGTAAACAGAATATCTCAAATAGAAGTGAACGAAACCAGGTATGAGGAGGAGGAGGACATTAGAAAGTAGGTGAGCTCCTTCTTTAAACATCTTCTCTCGGCAAGTAATGAAATAAACCAAAATGAGCAGGATCAGTTAGTTGAAGCTATACCAAGAATTATCAACCAGGAAAATAACTCCTTTTTGATAGCTATCCCCACCAATGAGGAAGTCAAGCGGGTTGTCTTTTCCTTTGATGGGAGTAAAGCTCCGGGCCCTAATGGTTTCCCTTTATTTTTCTTTCAATGGCTTTGGGAGATTGTTGAAGAAGATGTGGTTAATGCTGTTAAGGAATTTTTTGGATCCAGATGTCTTCTTAAATAATTAAATGCTACTTTCTTGGTTCTAATCCCCAAGAAACCTAGAGCTAATAATTTTGAGGCTTTTAGGCCTATAAGTCTCTGTAATGCTTTATACAAAATCATCTCTAAGGTCTTAACCTCTAGATTTCTAACTTTTTTGCCTTCCTTGATTTCTCCTCAACAGAATGGCTTTGTCCCTGGTAGACAAATTCCAGACTCTATTGTGACGGTACACGAGAATATTCACTCCTTAGTTGATTTGAAGACTGAAGGCTTCTTATTAAAGCTTGATATCTCAAAAGCCTATGATAGAGTTGACTGGATCTTCTTATTTAAAATCTTACTGGCTTTTGGTTTTAGTAATAGGGTTATCCAATTGGTGGAACAACTTGTGTCCTTGGCTTCCATATCGATTTTGGTCAACAGATCCCCTACCTCTTTTTTTCAGAGTACCAGAGGTCTAATGCAGGGTGATCCTATCTCTCCTATTTTATTCACTATTATGGCTGAAAGTTTAGGTAGGAATCTAAAAAATTTGGTCGACTTTAAATTTCTTTCTGGTCTCAAACCTTCCTCGGGCAATCTGGTGTGTTCCCATCAACAATTCGTTGATGACACTATGCTTATGGGTCAAGCTACAGTGTCTGAAGGCAAATCTATAAAACAGTTGCTTGACAAATATGGGAGAGCTTCAGGATAGTTGATCAACAATCAAAAAAGTTCTTTGTTCTTCTTCAACACTCCGGATCATAGATAGGTCAAAATTGCCAGAATTCTGGGATGCAAGGTGGATTCCTTTCTTGCCACCTACCTTGGTCTACCTTTAAGCTTGAAACCTCCCAAGTCTTTTTGGCTCTCGTTGGTTGAAAGATTCAGTAAGAAGCTTGCGGGTTGGAAAGGAGCCCTGCTAAGTCAAGCCGGAAAACTTCAACTCCTCAAAGCCTCTCTCCAAAATCTGCCTATCTATGCCCTGAGCCTATTTAAGATTCCTGCTAAATTTGTTGATGCCATTGAAAAAATTCAAAAAAGATTTCTTTGGTCAGGTGTTGAGGAAAAGAAAAGAATTCCCTTAATTGGCTGGAATCTGGTTTGTAGACCTAAAAAGGCCAGAGGACTTGGTTTAAGAAGAATCAGAACTGTCAATAAAATCCTCTTAGCTAAACAAATATGGAGAATCTCCTCTTCTTCTGGGGAGTGGATTGATATTCTAGCTAGCAAATATTTAGAAAACAATTGTTCCTCCATTATAAAGAAGGACCCCCACCTTCTTCCCAGAGGGTCTACATGTTGGAACAATATAATCAATGGTAAAAAGATTGTGGATGATGGTATTGGATGGCAAGTGAGAAATGGTAATCACACCAGATTCTAGGAGGACAGATGGCTTTTTAAGGAGCCTATTATAAAAATCAATTCCTTCAATGAATGGGCTAAGAATTGTAAGGCACGGTTTGGAACTTATGTGAAAGATTACAGAGTAAATGGTAATTGGGTGGACTTGTGCAGTGTTAGTCAGGCTTTGGCTCCTATCCAGTCTTCTCTGGTGGTTGTTAGACTTAGTTCTGAGCAGCTGGATGACCGTGCGGTTTGGATCGATGAACCCTCTGGCAATTTTTCAGTGTCATCTGCTTTTGCCAGGATTAATTCTTCTCTGGATCATCCTCCCTTCTGGTCTAAAGCTTGGTTCAAACATTTGATACCTAAAATTAATATCTTCTTCTGGATCCTTCTCCAAAACAAGGTGCTCACGATTAATAACCTGTGTAAACGTGGATTTCAAATTCCAAATAGATGTTTTCTTTGTAAGATGAAGGTTGAATCTATGCGTCATTTATTCCTTCATTGCTTATTTGCTGCTTCTTTCTGGGAAAAATTAATCAGGTTATGGCACCTTCATTGGGTTTTCCCTTCGTCCATTGAAGATTTCTTCACTCGATGGAAAGCCCCAACAAGAAATCCTATGCTCAGGCTTTTTTGGGATTTATCCTTCCCTCATGTTGCTTGGAGCCTCTGGAAAGAATGCAACAATAGAATTTATAGGGGCAAAGAAGCCTCTATGGATATTGTCTTTGATAAAATTGTTAGATCCCTAAAGGAAAATTTCAATGCCTTGGCCCAAAAGGACAGAATGCCCATGAAAGCAGAGCATTCACTCTATGACTTAATTGTTGCTAAGGATTGGAACATAAGTCTAAATTTGTCTAGAACTATAATGAAGGCCAAGAAGGACAGAGAGGGTGTTTGCTAGTCTTTTCCAGAAACGGGTGGATCAAAGCTAACTTTGATGGTGCGGCTAAAGGCAATTCGGGGGCAGCGGGCTGTGGTGGAGTTATAAGGGATTCCTATGGCAATTTCATTGGCACAATTGCCTCTCCTCTTGGCTCTCAAACTAATCATCTGGCGGAGGCTGCTGGTGCTTTTCACATCATAAATTTAGCCTAAAGTCTTAACATTAAAAATCTGTGGCTTGAAAGAGATTCCAAAAACATAATTGACTGCCTCTATGGCAAGTCTCCCCCCTCGTGGACCATCAAATCATGGATTGAGGAGGCCATATTGACTTTGGCTAAATTCAAAAAAGTTAAAATATTACATGCTTATAGAGAAGCCAATGCTGTTGCAGATTTTTTTGCTAATGAAGAAGTTAGGAGTAAAGATGTGCGTACCTGGCTTAATACTAGCGATCTAAACTCTAATTTTTGTGCCCTATTAAATTATGATAAATCACATGGAAAAGTGACGTGTTATCCCTTTAATGAGGACAAGCTCGATCTTTCACATCACAATCATTAGAGTGCATGGGACCGAGCCCAGCGGCTTAATCTGCATGGTAACTCCGCACACTTTGTGGGTTCTTAGATTTGGCGGGGCCAATTTTAGTAAAGCTTGCGTTTGGGTCTACCCCACTGTGTCGGCCGAAATGGGAGGAGACAGAAAGTGAATTGAGTCAGACAGCTATGATACACACATGAAAAATGCCAAGGTTTGGAGTAAGGTTAAAAGTAGAGGGTTGCTTCCTTTCCTGGAGAAGCTTCATGGCTCTAACCAGGAGGCTACAGATCTCTTTGTTAAAAATTGGAATAATGGTAACTTGACCCTATTTGGTAGGAATGTGGAGCTCAGCGAAAATCTTATTGCTGATGTTACGGGATTATCTACTGAAGGGAAGAAGTTCTTTAGGGACAGGGTTTTTTTCGATGAAGCTGTGATCAGATTTCCTAAAAAGGACAAAGAAAGGCTAAGTATGGTTAAAATTTCTAATAGCTACTTTGATGTTGACACCATAAAGCCTATTTTGCGTAAGGTTTTGCGGGTCATCATGGAGTACATTACGGTGGATGAGCACTTCACCAAAGTCTATGGCTACCACTTTTCTCTTCTCAACCACTTCCGATATAAGGTAAGGGTCTCCATTCCCTATTATCTTTTTTGTTCCTTGAAGAAAAGCTTGTAGGATAATAAGAAAAACCCTAAAAGATTCCCCATTCTGCACACTAGGTTAATAAGATTGATTGTTGAATATTTCTATATACCTACTCCCGCTATTCTAGAAACCATCCCTGATTCTGAGAGTGATGACACTGAGCCCAGTGGCTCAGAGTATCTGCCTGACTCTAGTCCGGCTAGAAAATTCCCTAGCTTGCATGTTGTTCCTTCTAGGATTTCTGGTAAAACCCATGTTGAGCCTGAGCCTGACAGCCCCTCCCCTAAGAACAACTCTATTGATAAGAAACCCCAGGTGAAAAGCCTTGTTTCCTATTCCGAAGAGTCCTCTGAGTCGGAGGAGTCTAATTCCAACAAAACTGAGCTTCATGTTGATCCTTTGCCGGATAAACACATTAATGATTACTCCCCTACTATTCCTAACCTTGAGAAAACTTGTCCTACTAAAGGAAAAGAGCCATCTCTGGATATTCTGAACCTAGCCAAAACCAATTCTAAGTCCCACTTCAAACTCTTGGAATGGACATTCACTGAGATTAATGAGTTGAAAATAAAAAATTGGGCCCTGCAAAGCAAGATTGAAGAGCTGGGTGCAAAGATTGGAGAGATTGAAAAGAAAGATGTGGATCATAGTAACAAAAATTTAGATTCCAAGGTTGAGAACATATGGAATACCATCAAAACCGTTGCTGAGAAAAACAACCATATGGCAAGACACAACACCATTATCATTAATGCAATGACTGAAAAGCTAGATAAAGCCCAACAGGTTTCTCTGGTGGTGGATCTGGAGGAAATAGAGGATAAAAGCCAGGAAACGGATGCAAGAATTTCCAGAAGAACTAGAGCCAATCTGAAGCGCAAGGCCCCCCTTACTTTGAAGATGATTCAAACTTTTAAAAAGGGTGTCAATGATATGCAGAATCTGGAGGTGGAGATGGAGTCTATCCTTATGACTCTGAATTAACGGTTGGGGTTTTTTTGGTGCTTACTTTGTTGTTCCTTCCGACTTGACCTTTCTGGTCTCTTTCGTTTGGTTGCTCCTAGTCTTTTCTTCGGCAGCTGGTTTTTTTGGTTGGACTTTGGTGTCCTCTTTTCTGTTTTGTAAACGTTGTGGTTTTGGGTCCCTGTAAAACCCGTTTTACCCTTTATAAAAAATAACCATAAATGTTTTACAGTTCCACAACTATGCTACTAAGAAATAACAACAAACACTACAATAGCCACATATAAATAACTCATGAGAAGTCATGTCCAGATATACATATACCATAAGAGTTACATACAATAATTGAGATTGTGACAAATCTCATAATAATACAAGTATCGTTACAAGGAATCTCATAAACATCATGAGTGTAATAGAATAAAGAATGAGATGAAGAAAGGAAGACGACCACACCACGACTCATCCAAAGAACTATGCTCTGCAACCACTACGCAATTTGGATCCAACCGAGAAAATCTGTCACGAACAACACACCTGAAGGGGACCCAATGGATAATGTGGCACGTTCCTCCCAACCGTGTGGAGCTCAAAATCCCACCCCGCGTGCTAGGAGATAGAACAAGTCTTCAAGTCAAACTGACATCACAAAAAAAAATACACTTACATGGTCGACTCACATGACATCTCAAAACCAATCAAAGACAAACAACATCTCCCAGAGGTGAATCACAAATAGAGAGATTACAAAGTGTACTAGGATAAGAGTGTCATCACATATACAGGATAGGTTACCTTGGATAGCCTTCCTAGTTTACTAGCCCTCTACTAGAGTTACCCTAGCAACCTCTTACGACTCTCGGCCCCTATACATACTATGTGGCCTCGAATCACTTCTCAAGAAGATGAAGTGTTCAAGATGACATTCGAGGCCTTCTTTAACCTAAACGAGCATTAAAGATCAAGATGAGGTAAACATTATCTTTTAAGGTTTATTAAAATACCTAAACCCCTACAACTTGTTTTAATTATCGCTTGTTAACATACTTCTGAAAGGTTACCCCTGCAACCTCTTTTGGGTCCGGCCCCTAACGAAAGCTACTCTTCCTAAGGTACAACTCCACAAATAGATTACAACAAGAAGGCAATTATTCATGAATATGAAATTCTTAAACAAGGACTTAGTCAACCAATCCAATTTAATAACCATGATGACATAACATTGCAAACTTCCACAAGTACGTACTCAAATAAATATGAAACATAATTTGCCCAAACAGTAATACATAGGCATAACGTGTGAGATCCACGTTTCCCACAAAGATCAAAACAAGGTAAAATTGAGCAAGGATCACATTCCCAATTTGAAAATCAACAGAACATAACTTAACTCAGTAACAAAGAACAAGACCTCTAAGATACCATAAACCAAGACCCTTCCACAATCAAGAAATAACTCAACATAGGGAAAGCATTTAATTAGTATATACGAATTTTAAATAAGATTCTAAATCATACAAGACAATTTCAATGCATTAATTACATTAAACTAGCAAACATAAGTATTTTCATAAACGACATTCTAATATCTATTCCTAAAACACATTTATAAGCATTGCAACCAATTACGATAATATAAATAATAATTCCTAAAAGATGTTAACGTATCTAGATTAACAACCACATTATAAATTAAATAGTGATTATAAATAATTATATTAGTGCCTCTAATCATCACTGATAAGTTAACAACCTCAACATCCCCAACATTAATTCTACCAACGAACTTGATTATAAGTCATTCAAACATTATGTATTTATATTTAATAACTTACCATATACCAATTTACATTTACAATAAGAATAATAATAATAATCTATATTGTAAATTAAAGTGGTATTTATTTATATGACATTATTAATAACAAATTTCTAACCTATATTCCAAGATTCGATGGACTAATGTTTATAATCAATAACAAACAAAACATTTATATTCTAATACTATTAACATCCCATACGAGTCGATGTCAAAGCAAGATAGGCAGCCAAGATACCATCGACCAACTTAAGTTAAGTCGGTGATCTCATTGCATGCGAACATCATGCAGAAACGTATGCGGTGCTAGGAGGTCACTTAGGAAAACATAGGAAAACATACACATAACAACCAGTAAAACGAAGAAGACTTACCAATAACAATGAATCAGTTGACGCCATGCTAGGAGCTCTGGCAAAACAAGGTTTGACAAAAGGTATCAATTCTGGTAAGACATGCAGGCGCGAGCATTCAGGTTGAAACAACCACATAGAAATGGGATTACAAACCAGCGTGCAATGCACTGGACCGATAACATATTAAGGCTTTGACGATACGCTTGTAACACGGATAAAGAATGAACGAGGCACGACTGGGTTGACAGAGACAATGGGCAAGTAGTGCCTAAGTAAGGCTTGGGTAATCCACCAGGTCACGACATCAACAAAGACAAAACACTCACAGCCATGATGCAAAATAACTAGAGCCTTACACACACAATACGAAGTCAACAGGAAAGACAAGTTCAAGGGTCGACATAAGATTATAGAGGAAGAAAATGTGACTACAATTCAACAAAACATCGACCGGGATCTCTCTCAAAAGTATACAATGGCAATACTGGCTCGGTGGATGCAACAACACCAAAGAGATAAACCCTTTCAGAACACTAAGAAATGGAAACAACCATACAAACCGACTCCATCACATGAAATCTACACCAAACTATGATAGATAGATACAGAGGTCGCAGTTTAATAGACAATACAATGAATAGGAAGATATATATATATATATATATAAACGATAACCACAAACCCAGTTCCCTACGGATTTCTTCATGAATTCCAATTTACAAAATAGATCCAACAATATATTTATATACAACCCGGGAAATATGATGGCGAAGAACAAGAATGAATGGTAAAACATATAACAAATTTTCCCGGTGCATAAACAGAAGATGTGTCAATGAGAGGTCTGAATATCAAAGAAAAGAGTCCCAGAAAAACAAAGTTTCCAAATGAGAACATCATTTCAAAGCAATTCCACCATGTTTTCTTTTTTATTATTTTTGTAAACATAATCAATTTTCATAATATTATTTGTGTTTCCTAATCAATCATGATATAATTGCAATTATTCAGATATTAACATATTTCAATTTTCTATGGTGTATACAGGGTTTGAAGATGAAATCTTCACAGTAGAATTTAACATGTTCATATCGAAATATACTTTGAAAATTTATCAAGAAAAGAACCTGAGAGTGTTTCCTCAGAAACAAAGAATGATCACAGCAAATTCTAGCAAATTCAAACCTTCAACTTTCCACAATATGAACGTTGTCTTTAACAATAATTTGCAGCTTCTCTAATCAACCCCCAAATCCAAAATTCCAGAAAATATCTTTTTGTGAGAAACAATCTTTTTGCTTCCTACCTTTCAAATATAAAAAACTGTGTGTGCAAGAATGATATTTTTCAAGATTTTATCCTTTTTCCATTTTTCACAAATCACAAACTTTAACTTTTAGTTTTAGCATGCATCACATGCATCAATTAAACTCAATAGGCACTATTAGATAAACAAGATACTTTCAACTTTAGATCTCTACTATAAGTTCCATTTTCGAAAACGTCAAATTGAATAATGAAATCAATTTACAATTAAATGATCTTTTCGAAAACAAGATATTCTTAAAATTTTAATTTAATCACTTAATAAACTAAAAATAGCTTTTCCAATTTAATTTTTTCATTAAACCAATAAAGCAACATTAATACTTTAATTAAAAATAATCTAAATTAACATTAAAAATGCATTGTAAACTCAACATTAACAAATGACTACAAACATACGACAAACAAGAGACATGACATGAGGCTAACGATAGATACTCATTCTTTTCAGAACAATGGCTAAGGACAAAGGACAAGTCTATCTCCCATCGATAATTCCATTGGGTCATGGCACACTTAGACCTGACAAGCAGGTGGAGTTGATGTTTGTACCTGAAAGTTGCATAACACTCCACGATTAATCCAACATGTACAAATATGAAAACACACTGTGAAGAAGAGTCGTGATATAGTAGGTCACTCACTGATGAGTACTGCTAAATCATCTCCTTCACCAACTGATGTAAACATACAACAAACATAATATCATCATGTAACAAACATAACAACATAACTAATCATCATAAAATGTCATCTCATGAAAGTAAACATCGCATCATATAATATAGTGTATCATCAAATGAGTTTCACAACCGATCATGTACATCATGACATAAAACATCGAAACAACATAATATCAAAGGTCTAACTACTAACAATATCTCAAAATAGCTAAAATAAAAGTGTCATCAGGAGGGTCACTACATCCATGCTAATGTTTCTAGGATTATTTTATTAAAATGCAATTTTGGCTTTTTCTTTGCAATTTTGTCATTGGCTATCGCGATTTTCCTAGGGGTTTTGTGTTTTTTTGATAAATTTAATTATTCTAATTAATTTAACAAACTCCTAATGTTTTGTTGCTATTGGAAATATTTCATGAGTTTGTAATGTTCTTTGGTATAGTCGTGTCTTTGTGCCTAGTGTTTATGTTGATGTGTGGTGTTTTAATGAGGACATTATGCATTTACTATTTGCACAATTTATTTTATTGTGAATAGACCGAAGTGCATGGATCATTAATAGCTTATGGTGTGAAGTTTTAAGTCTGTCGAGAAAAGGATTATTTACATTGTTTATTCATTTTCTCTAATTGTTTGATAAAGTTGAAATTTGTGTTTATTGAGAGGGTTTACATCTATGGTGTTGAAAGCAACAAAGGAGGCATTTATAAGTTTTTATATATCTTTTACCCTATCATTTTTGTGTTGTCTGGTCATTTTATCATATTGTTTGATGAGAGTGAGTATGTTTCTGTTGAGAGGGTTTATGTCTAGCATATTGGAAGCAAAAAATGAGGCATTGGTAAGTTCCTATATTTCTTACAGTTTCATTTTATGGTTTTTTACATCTTTGCATTTTATGGATTAATGTCTATTATTTGTTGTTCTCTACATTTTATGGGTTAATGTCTACTCTTCCCTATGTTTGAGTAATTTTATGGGTTAGTCTCTGTTGTTGAGTTAAAGACTTAAGACCATAATTCATTAATTTCAACTTCTTTGTTGGCCACCATTGACAATGGAACTAATGATTTTTTTGCATGCATCCATGCCAATTGCACTTGAATCTATTAAATGCAAATGAAAATTAGGTCTGAATAAGTGGAAAATGTCTTGATATAACTGAAGTGCAGGCATCGTTCATTTTCTTTATTGTTTGATGGGGGTGAGATATGTGTTTGTTGAGAGGGTTTATGTTTATTGTATTGGAAGTGGAAAACAAGGCGTTTGCAAGTTCCTATATCTTTTACAGTGTTGTTTTATAATTTTTAACATCTCTACATTTCATGCATTAATTTTTTGTGTTTGTTCTCTGCATTTTATGGGTTAATGTCTATTCTTCCTTATCTTTCAATGCTTTTATGGGTTAGTCTCTCTTGTAGAGTTAAAGACTTAACACCATAATTCATTAATGTCAACTTCTCTCCTAGCTATGATTAAGAATGGAACTAGTCTTTTCTTTGCATGCATGCATGCCAGCTGCACTTGAATCTATTAAATGGAAATGAAAACTAGGCCTAAATAGTGCAACATTCCTCGGGAATTGTGCTAGTAATTTTTTTTTCATGATGCTAATGTTTCCAAGATTATTTTATTGAAAGGAAATTTTGGCCTTTTTCTGCAATTTTTTGATTGGTTGTTGTCATTTTCCTTGGGGTTTTGTGTTTTTTTAATAATTTTATTCTAATTAATTTAACGTATTCATAATGTTTTGTTGTTATTGCAAATATTTCATGAATTTATAATGTTCTTTGATATAGTCATGTCTTCGCACTCACTATTTTTGTTGGCGCATGGCGTTTTAACGAGGACATTATGCTTTTACTATTTGCACATTTTCATTTATTGTGAATAGACTGAAATGCAAGTGTTATTAATGGCTTGTGTTGTGAAGTTTTAAGTCTGTCAAGGAAAGGATTATTTGTGATGTTTATTTATTTGCTCAGATTGTTTGATGGGGCTAAAATTTATGTCTGTTGAGAGGGTTTATGTCTATTGTATTGGAAGCGAAAAATGAGGCATTTGCAAGTTCCTATGTCTTTTGTAGTGTCATTTTATAGTTTTTTACATCTTTGCATTTTATGTGTTAGTGTCTAGTGTTTGTTCTTCTCTACATTTTATGGGTTAATGTTTATTTTTCCCTATCTTTCAGTTCTTTTATGGGTTAGTCTCTCCTGTGGAGTGAAAGAATTAACACCATAATTCATTAATGTCGACTTCTCTACTGGCCACAATTAAGAATGGATCTAATATTTTCTTTGCATGCATGCATTCCAACTACACTTCAATCTATTAAATGGAAATGAAAATTAGGTCTAAATAAGTGCAAAATGTCTAAGTATAAAATCATTTCATCAATTGGTAATATTTTTTTCATATTGGAAAAAAATATTAGACTGAAATGCAAGCATCATTAATGGCCTATGGTGTGAATTTTTAAGCATGTGGAGCAAAGGATTATTTGGGTTGTTTATTCATTTGCTCAGGTTGTAAATATATTGGAAATATTTCATGGTCTTGTAATGTTCTTTGATATAGGTGTGTCTTTGCATTGAGTGTTTTTGTTGATGTGTGGTGTCATTAACTAATGGATTTTGGTGTCAATTTTTAAGGCTGTAATAGACACAGATTTGATCCTCATCAAACAATCTGTCAAAAAAAGGTGTGGTTGAAATTTCCTATATCTTTTACACTGTCATTTCATATATTTTGTATGCCCCTCTAATGGGTTAATCTTTTTCATTCCTTATCATCAAATTCTTTAATAGGTTCATGTCTTTTGTTCAGTAAAATACTTAACACCATAATTCATAAATGTCAAATTCTCTATAGGCCACCATTAAAAATGCAAGTAATTTTTTGTCTATCACGCATGCATGTCAATAGGAGTTCAATCTATTAAATGCAATTTAGGTCTAAATAAGTGCAAAATTTGTCTACAATATGGCTGGGCCAATTAAGTTTGTAGTATGAGTCATGACACTCCTTATCTAGAATGTGTTCAGTCTACGCAAAGTGATAACATTTTGCATGATGGTTTTTCCATACCGAGCAGTGTATGTCATCTATTTACAAAATAAAAATGCTCGATGATGATAAATGTGCACTTTTCAAGGCTTATGATGATTTTCTCATCACTTCTCCTTTCTTCATCTGTTCACATTACTAACTATTCCTCTCTTCTCACTAACATTTTCTTCTAGCTAGTATTTCTTCGATCCATTCTATCCTAATCAATTAATCTTCTCAACATCCAATATTGATCAAACTAATTGTTCTTCCCTTTTTACTAACCTTTTCTTCTAGCTAATATTTCTTCTATCTAGACACATTAAATCATCTTATCAGTAAATTTGCCTGAATTTTTTGCCAAATTTCTTGAGGGGGCACCATAATCCTATTTCTACAAGGGCAAGACCTAATTAAAAAAATTCTTAATTTTTCTTTGAGGCAACGCTAAAAATCACATTGTTTCAAAGAGTGGAAAAATATAAACACTTGAAATTGTCTCGAGTCTATGAGAGCATTTTCCAGGACTAACTCTAATTTCGTCTAACCCTATTTTTCAACTAAATCCAATTCTAGTCTTTTTCACATTTTAATAATTAAATAATTTTAATTATTTAATTATTCTAATTATTTTCTCTCACCATTTCATCGATTAAATAATTATATTTAGTTATTAGATCTGTAATTTTATTCCATCTATGATTAAATAAATAATATTATTTATTTAATTATACTAACCTAAATTTTCCTCTATAATTAATTATTCATGACATAAAAAATAAATAATTTTTGATTTATTTTATTCTTGAAAACTTGTCACAATTTCCTCTTTACTTAAAGTTTTTTTATTTTTTATTTTCTTTTTTGGTAAACTCTTCAATTTCTTTATTTCCTTTTTCACTTGATTGATCCTTTCTTTCACTTGACTGCCTCTTTCTTTCAATTAACTCTTCCACTTTCTGCTATTCTCTCCACTCATCTCTTACATATTTCTATTTTATCATTCACTCTTCTCTTCCATCCTTCTTACATTTTCCATTTTTTGAATGAGAAACTTTCCTTTGCACATTCTCTCATTCAATCTCATCTATCGATCTTCTATTCAATCTCATCCATCGATCTTGCCAACTTCATCTATAATTTTGACATTCATCTCTTCATAATTACAATCACTATCTTCAAACTTTCATTTTTATTATTCTCTTAAGTCAATTGGTTTGTGCACTCCAAAATTTGAGAGAAACATATTAAAAGGCTTTAAAAGCAAAGGAGAAAAGAACAATGAAGGTCAAGCAATGAAGGCATAAAGGTATACTTTATTTTGTTTGTTAGCATCTAATTTATTTTATGTTGATTTGTGCTTCATTGTTTTGGAGTTGATTTAATAGCTTACTTCTAAGGGTTTGGTGGTTCCTATTAAGGATTTAAGCTTCACCAACTGAATTTTTAGAACCATACAAATAATAATTTAAATATATTATATATCATTAATTGTGTCTTGTATATATATACATATATGTATATATGTATATATATATTATATATATACATACATATATAATTATCTATGTATGTATATATATGTACATGTATATATATGTATATATGTGCATGTATATATATATGTATATATATGTATATATAGATGTATATATATGTATATATAGATGTATATATATACATCTATATATATATGTGTATATATATACATCTATATATATGTGTGTATATATACATCTATATATATGTATATATATACATCTATAAATATATATGTATGTGTATTTGTATGTATATACACACATACATATATACATGTATATATATACACATACTCTATATATAACTAATGTTCTCACCACTCATGCCTATTAATGTATTTCTTTAAAATTGTGTTGGTAGTGTTTGTTGCTTGCTATGGAAATGTTTTCAGGATTATTTTATTAAAAGGCAAGTTTCACCTTTTCTTTGTAATTTTGTCATTGGCTATTGCCATTTTACTCATGGTCTTATTTTTTTAATTAATTTAATTATTCTAATTAATTTAACCAATTCCCAATGTTGTGTTACTATTGGAAATATTTCATGACTTTGTAGTGTTCTTTGATATAGTCATGTCTAATGTATTATGCATGTTTTGATGCATGTAAACCATGCATTTCTTCAACAAATAAGACTTTTGTTGAAGAAATGTGTATTTTGTGTAACGCCCCGCCACACAACCCTAGAGGAAGTTGCAAACAACTACTTAAATAGGCTATTTTTTTTTTTTGTTTAACTACAATAACCATGCAAGCTCACTTCCCATTGCAAACCTCCCCTAAGGTTACGAGATTGAGATTACTTATTAACCCACACACAACTTAAATGAATCCATAACATTATTCACTTAAGAAATTAAGAACGCATACATCCCATACAAGATAAATGACATCCACCATAATAGTTACAATATGATCAGAAATAACAATTATTTAATAAGGAGATTACATCTCTCATTCCCCGAATGAGGCAAGTCCAATAAATAAGGTTACAATTACAACTTTCCACCTCGATAACAAATGAGGGGTAATAAATCACAAGAGCCAACTGAAGTAAGTAAAACATGAAATGAAACTGGATCACATGAGCTCCCAATAGGAAATATCGTCCACATGACCATGAAGAAGGCCCAACGAATTTTGGTGCACGCCACCCAACCAAGTAGAACCCAAAGTCCCACCCCCAGTGCTAGGAGATAGTAACAAGGAATCCTAGCCAAGACCATCTATCTCTAGACACAGGCTAACACAAAACTGAATCAAACTAAAACAACCAATCACATGTACCTCACAAGTACAACACAAGTACATCATGAGTACAACACAAGTACAACTCTAACACCACATAAGTACAAATTTAACACCACATAAGTGCAGCTCTAACATGGTCACATTGCTTCCAAATATAAAGCAAATCAAGTATGTTAAGAGAACCATACACATAATAATCAAATACCAATTGTGGTCACATCAGGCATGTTAAGGAAACTTTACCCATAATAATCGAATACCAACTATTGTCCTAGACAGAGTGTCATCACACAACTCATCATGGGTTATCCTCTGGGAATCTTCATAGGCTCTGACCCCCACTATGGGTTATCCTGATGGCCTCAATAGAATCCCAACCCCCATACTCACTCATACGGAATCAAACACCTTTCGTATAGACAAGATAGATGACCTTGCCATTCCACGCCTTCCCACTCATCCCAAGTCTAAACGAGCCCTTGTGTCTATGAGTGAGGCATAATTATCTTGATTAGTGAGAAGTACCACCTAATCTTCTAAGTTTTTTTTTAGTTATCACTTGATTAAACCACCCTCGAAGGTTTCTCAGTTTACCTCTTTGGGCTCTGGCCCCTACGGAAGCCACTCTTCTACTTGACAACATACCCAACATAGCCAATCACCAAGGGTCCCAAAGTGCATACGAATAAGATATCATGACCACTCCAACTCTAGGAGGAAACATAAGATAAAACCATCTCCAAACACTGGAAGTAACAACAATAACAAAACCACTTCTTACAAGGAGGCACAAATCACATAATCCACTTCTTTCATAGGAGACACAAAACATCCCCATTCGTGGAAACTAGGTAATAACAATGACATAACTTTAGGCACTACCCATGAGAGCTAACCAATGGTCGACATCACAAAATGACAACTCCAAACCTCTAGGGTCCTTTGGAAGACTTACAGATTAAGGACACTTAACCCATTTCCCAAAACATGAACCCAGAGGAAATAATCATGAAGGCAAGTTGCGAGGAATTAAACTAATTTTGGATACATTAAATCCATTCTCCCTAATAACATGCAATAATTTATTGCTCAATAAACTGATTCCATAATGTCCCTTTTTAGACATAGATGAAATTTAAACCAACACTTAATTCCCTAATTGCCTTAAATAATAAAATAAGTATTTGCTTCTACGATTTAGAACTTATCATTTAAAAATAGCCATTTACCCTTTTAAAATAAATCAATTTAAAAATCAATTAATCTTGTTGTAAAACACATTTCAAATATAATATTTCAAAATAGAATCCATAATTTGACTATTGCATTTCAATCTAAATTTCACACTTATATTTAAATCATGCATCATTTAAATCAAATATTTAATTCCCTCAATTATACTTAAATTATGCCTCAAATAAATCATTATTTTAATATATATATATACATGTTATATATGTATTTACACTCTCATGTAATTTTTTTATATATATAAGTATATATATCCATATTTAATTATCCAATATAAATATATATCATATTATAATATTATATAATATAACATTAAATAGTAATACATTTTATATCTACTATAATATATATTAATATACTAATATTATAAAACATAATAATAAAATAATCATATTTAATATTTTATGTTTTATAAAATAAAACAACTCCAATCGTGCCTCGGGCCGCGAGCCCCCCCTTTTTTTAGGGTTGGGTGGCCATTTTCAGGCCGCATGCATAAGGAAATGACGGAGGGTTAGGTTCGGTTTGTGGTTTGCAGGTGGTAGCATTTTCCATGGTTGAGCGCATACGGTGGTCAGCGGCTAGCCGTGTCGACCCCTTGTGGTGGCTAGCGGCTGTGCACAATCGTCCCCACAAGGGTGGCTCGGTTGTGCTTAGCACAACCGACCACCTTTGTGGTGGCGGCGGTGCCAAGCCACCGCAGGGGCGACGACATGGGCGGCTGGTGCAGCTCCCAACAACACCTCCCATGGGGGCGGCTGTGGGTCGAGCCCCAACGCCTCCCCAAAAAAATTGATTTTAAATTTGTTTTTTTTAAAATAATTTTCTTTTTAATAATACCCACAATTTTTAAATCTGAACCTTTAAAGGTTTAATTTTTTCAAAACAAAAATCATCAACACACTTTATATAGACATATATATATATATATTTCATATCCAAAATTTAATAGAATTAGAAGTTCAGTTGAACAAATAATTTCTAGAATGAATCATTTATAACCAAGAACATATTTTGGTTTTTTTTTGAGAAATTTAACTTCCAAATACATGTTTCAAATTTTGAAAACAAGAATCCAAATGGGTTTTCTTTGCAAATCCACAGAGTTTATAAATAACTTCAAACAACAATTAAAATTTGAGAATCATTTCAAAATGGAAAGAATTTAATAGGAAGAAAAACCTAAATCCTAGAGCTTGAGAGGTTGCCAATGGTGCAAGGATAACTTCCTCAGATTCTAGCTTCTTTTCCACAAAGAACAGACTTTTTCCACAAATTCAATCCCAAAACCCACAAAAATGCAACAACTCTTTCTCTCATCTATTTTCCATTTTCAAAATTTCATCCTCTAAAATTGAGAAGAAAAAATTCAATAATAAAGAAATTCTCTCCAAAAAATCCTACAACCACCCTCATCAATTTCAGAAAACAGAAAATAGAAAATATCTCATTTTTCCAATTTTTGAATTCAAATTTTCTAAATTGACTTTTTAAACATTTTCTTTTATTTTCAATTCCAAACCAAATAACAATAATTTCAAAATGAACAACTTAACTTATTTCAACCACATAAATTTAATTAATTAATAAATAGATTTAATCAATGATTAAATTATTTATTAATCAAATTAAATTAATAATAAAATAAATTACATTTCAACATAAACCAAATAAGGTAATTGTCAATTTAACTATAAGAGCATATATTTTAACATTTTTCTAATTCGCACTTTAAACTGAAATCAAAGCTAGATGACACAATTAAGACAACTTAACCCAACTAACACCAGATGACACACTAGGACTAGGGTGACGACTTGGCACGAAAAACCTAGCTACTATCTCCCAATCGAATACCGTTGGGCAATGGACACGCTCAAACCTATGAAACCAGGTGGAGTCGATGTCCTGTACCTGTCAACCTGCGAACAAGGAGTATATCCACATGCATATATATGTCATAATTAAAACACACCATGAAGAGGGAATCACAGAATCATAGGGAACTCGCAAGCAAGTGATGCGATCCATCCCCTTCACCAATACAATATTACTAACTAAAAAATCTAAAATAATAATTTAATCCAAAGCATAATACATCATTATTTCGAATATCCACTTATGCTAATTCAAAACATGCCATAATGATAACATCTGAATATAGTATCATCGCATCAAAATACATCACCAAATCACGATAAAGATAGAGATCAAACAGTAGCCGAGTACCATAGTCAAGGTACTAACTGAAAATAAGACATAACCAAACAGAACATTGTTCGATCAAAAGAGAAAAATGGAGGGATCTTACATTTTGAGCTGTTAAAATGAAGTTTATGCTTTTTTTTGCAATTTCCTCATTCACAATTGATATTTTGTTCCTAGTTTTGAATTTTCCCAGTTGCAAATGATATATTTTTGTAGCATCTATCTTTTTAATATGGAGTTTGACCTATATTCTTGCAATTTCTTGATTGACTTTTGATATTTTGGTCATGGTTTTCTATTTTTTCAATCCAAATTAATTGTGTGTTCATGAAACAATGATAGACATTGAAAGATGCCTATTTTTTGAAGATATATCTAACATATCGTGGATGTTTTGATGCATGTGTGTCACGGATATCTTGAAAATATAAGAATTATATTGAAGATGTGTATTTGGAACTATTAAAATGAATATTATGCTATTTTTTTGCAATTTTGTCATTGGCAATTGATAGTTTGTTCCTGGTTTTGTATTTTCCCAATTGCAATTTGTTGTTGGGAGCAATGAAGGGAAGAAATTTATCAATTCATAATGATTTTAGTTCATGTGGCTTGTGTGTGTGACTGTATTTTGTTTTTATTTGGATCTAATTTTCAATTATTGTAAATAGAGTCAAGTGTAGTTGCCATTAATGCATTATGGTGTTAAGTTTTATGGCTGTTAAGCAAAAGGCTCTTGTGCGCATGACCACATTTTTCATTTATTTAGATCTGGTTTCCATTTATTGTGAATAGATTCAAGTGCAGTTGTCATTAATGGATTATGATGTTGAGTTTTGAGTCTATATATGTGTGTATATATATGAATGTGTATATCTTTATATGTACCTATATATATGTATATATGTGTGTATATATATATATATATAGAGAGAGAGAGAGAGAGAGATTCAAGTGCAGTTGATGTTAATAGATTATGGTGTTAAGTTTTATGGTTGTCAAGCAAAAGGTTCTTGTGTGTACAACCTTGTTTTGCATTTATTTAGATCTGATTTTCATTTATTGTGAACAGATTCAAGTGAAGTCACCATTAATGGATTATGGTGTTGAGTTTTGAGTCTATGAAGAAAAGGATTATTTGCATTGTTTATTCATTTTCTCAGAACATTAAACCGAGGTGAAATATGTCTCTCATGAGAGGGTTTATAGCTATTGTGTTGGAACCAAAAAGGGAGACTTTCCTAAGTTCCTATATCTGTTGTTCACTATCATTGAGTGTTTTTATGGGTTAATTTCTACTGTTTAGTTAAAGACTTAACATCATAATTCATTAATGTTGACTTTTGTATTAGAAACCAATAACAATGCAACTAATGCTTCCTTTTCCATGCATGGATGCCAACTGCACTTCAGTTTATTAAAACAAAATCACAAGTTCATGTCTACATATAGGTATATATGCATATATGTATGTATATATATATATATGAATGCATATATATATATATAAGTGTATATCCATACATATAAATATGTATATATATATGTATAGGTATATATACACACACACACATATATATATATATATATGTATTTATGTGTATGTATGTATGTATCGGTATATATATACATATATATATATATTTATGTGTATGTATATATATGGCATACATAAAATTTATTGCCAACAATTTATCGATGAAAAATTCACCACCAACAATTCACCACCACGACAAATTCATCACCAAGTAAAATTCACTACGGTGAAAAATTAACCGCATTAATATTTTTTTAATATATTTTATTAAAAAAATATTAATGCAGTTAATTTTTCTCCACAGTGAATTGTTGGGGTGAATTTGTCATGGAGGTGAACTTTCCCATGGTAGATTTTCCTAGAGTCATGTATATATATGTATATATGTATATATGTATATATATTTGTATGCATATATATATGTGTGTGTGTGTATGTATATATATATATGTGTGTGTGTGTGTGTATGTATATATATATATGTATGTATATATATGTATGTGTTTATATATATGTATGTAAGTATATGTATATGTCTATATGTTTGTATATATATATGTGTGTGTGTGTATATGTGTGTGCATATATTTATATGTATACATATATATGTACATATATGAGTGAAGGCATGTACCTACTATTTATGCATACCCACGTGAAGCAAATACTGAACAATATTAGCCTATGAAACAAACAAACTATATATAGAAGGCGGTTTTAGAAGTTGTTAGATAAAATTGCTACACAATGTATATTGTCTATAACCACATGTCAGATACACGTGTGATGTTTAGGCCCCATTTATTTAGAAGCATGGCACAATGTTTTTTGCAACGGTCTTTGATTTTGTAGGGGTCTATGGAAGATGTTTATTGTTTCACATATTTCCTTTATTGAAGACAAGGATCTAATGCTATAACAATGTGAAAAGGTATGTTATGAACCAGTGTATGCATTTGTGGATTCTATGACAGGAGATCTGAAAAAGAAGAGAACATAATATTTTTTGCACAATGATTGTTCTAATAGCTCTTTAACAGTTACATGGACACTAAGTATGTAGAATATTTCATTTCAAAACTCTCAAATCAATTATATGTGCTTGAAGCTTAGCTTTTGCTATAGTGTCATTTCTTTCATAGTTTTTTGGAATTGTGTCGTGCATTTCTTTTCCCAATATATGATGCATGATCTATACATACTCTAATTTATTTTATCTTTGGTTTATATTTTATTTTGCTTCTAGTCTTGGTGATTCACCAATCACATTGCCACACTTATTGTCATCATTCATATGTTTTCCATCAATCCATGTTCACATGACTCATAATCATCATGGTCTCTTACATCATCATGCATAATACTAAGTGCTACAACAACATGAAATTATTATGACATGTCTTACTTATCTATTCCATTTTTTACCTCACAATTATCCATGGTCAATATGTATATGTATATATATATGTAATTGTATATGTATATGTATAAATATGTAATTATATATGTATATGTATATATATGTAACTGTATATGTATATGTATATATGTAATTATATGTGTATATGTATATATGTAATTCTATATGTATATGCATATGTACATGTATATATATATAATTCTATATGTATATGTATATATATGTAATTCTATATGTATATGTATATGTGTGTGTATATATATACATACATATGCATATGTATTGTATATGTATATATATGTTGTTTCCAGGATTATTTTATTATAAGGCAATTTTGGCATTTTCTTTGCAATTTTGTTATTGGTTGTTGCCATTTTCCTCATAGTTTTGTGTTTTTTTTAATCAATTTAATTTTTCTAATTAGTTTAACGAATTCCTAATGTTTTTTTGCTATCAAAAATATTTCATGACTTTGTAATGTTCTTTGATATATATAGTCATTTCTTTGTTCCCAGTGTTTCTGTCAACGAGTGGCATTTTAGCGAGGACATTGTGCATTTACTATTAGCACATTTTCATTTATTGTGAATGGACTCAAGTGCAGCCGTCATTAATGGCTTATGGTGTGAAGTTTTAATTTTTTTGAGCAAAGGATTATTTTTGTTGTATATGTATATGGGTATATATATACATATATATGCATATGTATATGTATATATATGTTATTATATATGTATATGTATATATATGTTATTGTATATGTATATGTATATATACATATGTAATTGTGTATGTATATATATATATGTACATGTAATTGTATATGTATATATAATAAGGTTGTTGTTTCAGGGAAGTACTACCTACAAATATTGGAGAGATATATGGAGAAAGAGAAGCCTGGTGTGGCAAAGTGCAAAGAACGAACATTATTGCAGAAAAAGAATGCACTATGCCTGAATAAGGTGAACCAAATAAAAATCAGAAATTCAAATTTGGATTTATGTTCAGGGTAGAACCCTTGATTGTATTGATGCTTTTTGTTTGGGTTTCGCTCATTCAATCTAGTGTATTGTAGAAGAGGGAATGTGTTGTTGAGTAAGCAATAGATGTATATAATTACATTCTTTCCCCACCCTAAACAACCACTTTAGAGCAGAAATTTCTCACTACCTCCTTCGTTACCTTTATTAGGCAACTTGCCTTATGCATCCCTACGCATTTACTTAGACTGACAAAAACCTAATTCAAAGATCAAGGTTCACTCAATGCTCTAAATTCTCCCATATCCCACTCATTATCATTCCTTTTGTTTGCATTTGTTTTGGAATGTTCATTTCATTACAAGTTCATATGGCTTTAGAATTTCTTAATTTTAGGAAAAAAATAAGTATTGACAGTTACATATATTGATCGAAAACCTAACTATTATTTCCTTCATGTGGTTGACGAGATTGATAAATTATCCTCCACATAAATTGAAATGTCATTTCCTATAAGCTTTAACACTTCTAGTTAATGCATTATAGCATATTTTTGTAACCTTATCTTTGAACCAGTTTTGTAGTTGATCACAGATAAGGAAATTGGAATTGACAAGAATTTGCATCTATCATAGTGTCCAATAGTGGGGAAGTAGATGTAAGCATTGGAAGGTTCAACTAATATATGTGAGTAACATTTTTATTGTTTCGTGTTATTTATTAATTTTTAAACGTTCCCTAAATAGTATGAAGTATGAAGATTAAGATTAAAGTTAAAATGAACAATGCAGTATCTTTTTCCCATTTTTGCTCATTCACTCTTCTTATGCTTCTTACAATATTATGAATTTAGTATTACAAAACTATAATTTATCTAATGAAGCTTTGTAGGTTTTCTCAATGCATGGATTCAGTATTAGATTACAATTCATATTTATTTGGGATCATATTATGTGATTGTAATACAATTCATACTTACTATGTGTAATGGACATATTCTAAACTTGGATGTTATCTAATGAAGTTGATGCAATCTAAGTGTTCAAAGTGCAATAGACATTATTTCAACTTTTATTTTAATGTTTCCTAGGTGTTGACGAATAATGATGGATGCAAGAGACAATGTGTTACCTCATTTGGCAATTGTTGCCACTTTTGGACTCATGGTTATGATAGTGCTATATACTATGGGACATATTTCTTCTACTTACATGAATCTAGCCATTGTTATTGCTTCCTCGAGCATTGGAAAACTCCATCTCAAACAGGTACCTAAAATCATAAGCACCAAATGTAATACCCCTCTATTTTGCCTTCTGGTTGGACAGTGTGTCCTCATGTTGTTATGTTACTTTGATGTGTTCTGTATATTCAGATACCTTATTATGTTGTACTTTCTGTTAGTACCTTGACTATGGTACTCGGCTGCTATTTGATCGCTAGCTGTAAGCAACGTTAATGTTATCTTTTGATGTGATGTTATTTTAATATGATGTTATCATTTTGGCATGCTTTGAGATTAGTATTATAGATGTTGAATTAAAGATGTTTTATGGTTTGGATTATATTAATATGTTAGATTTTTCAATTAGTACTACTATATTGGTGAAGGGGACGGTATTGCATCACTCGCTTGCGAGTGCCCTACAATTCCATGATTCCCTCTTCCCGGTGTGTTTTGATTATGACATATATATGCATATGAATGTACTCTTTGGCTGCAGGTTGACAGGTACAGGACATCGACCCCACCTGGTTCCACAGGTTTGAGCGTGTCCAATTCCCAACGATATTCGATTGGGAGATAGTAGCTAGGATTTTATGCCGAGTCGTCACCCTAGTCATAGTGTGTCATTGGTCATGGGGGGGTCCACTTGTTTTATATTGTTCGATTTACCTTGTTTCAATTTATTTTGGAAGTTAGAAAGGTGTTGAAGTATGTTTTGTAGTTATGTGGGTGAGTGAATTAATCTAGTTATATGTTTGAAATGAAATTTAATTTATTGATGAATTTAATTTAATTAATATAATTTAATCTCGTTGTAGATCAATTATATTAATTAATTAATTAAAATTATTTATGCTGAAATGATTTATATTATTCATTTTGAAAGTGCTTGCATATTTGAGTTGGAATTGAAAATTAAGAAATTGGTTAAAAAGTCAATTTGGGAATTTGAAAATTAAAATATTCAAAAATTGAGATATTTCTTATTTTGTTTTCTGGAAGTTATGAGGGTGGTTGTGGAATTTTGGGAAGAATTTTACATATCTTTGAATTTCTTCACAAAATGGGGGAATGGAGTTTTGGAGAGAAATTTGAGAAGGGGGAGAATTGCTGAATTTTGTGGGTGGCAAAACTTGTTGAAACCTTGATTTCATGATTGGGAAAGACTGATCAAAATTGGAAATAAATCTTTGGTTTCAAAATATCATGTCAAACTTTGTTTGTTTTCAATTTGTTCTTCAATCTGGTTGAAGTATCAAATTTGTATGAATGGAAATGAGTATATATATATCTCCACAAACCTATGTGTTTTTAATTTGTTATATATTTCTCTTATAAAATTATGTTGGCATAATATTTTAGAAAAATTTGAAATTTGGATGGGTCTGTATTTTTTTTTTAAGTTCTTGTTTTAAAACATAAAAATAAAAATAAAATGATAGTGGGAATTTAAAAAAAAAAGAAAAATTATTTTTTTCTTAAAATGTTTTGGGGGAGTGCGCCGAGCGTGACACCTGGTCCACAGCCGACACGGACTGTGTAGGCCACACCACCATGGTGGGTGGCCAGCGCTACCAGCTCCATCGACGGCGTCCCCTCTTCCGTCGCGGCCTATGCATAAGCCTCCGCCTCCACCTTCGACCGTGCCTTCCCCAGCCGTCCGCGCCGGCTTCTCTACCCAGCGCTTCCTCCTCCACCAGTGCTTCCACTTCAGCCCGCACCTACCTCTAACTAGTAGCGCCGCCTCTTGCAGCCGCCCCACCTTGAATAAACGTCGCCGCTTGGTTCTTCGACCATCGTCCACCGTGGGAAATAAACCGTCGGCGGCCATGAAAACCGCGGCCAAGCTTTTTCGCCCAGCCCTAATCTACTACGCAGCCCAAGGGCAAGAGTGCCTAGCTTTTTATTTTAAAATATGTTTTTTTTAATATATTTTAAATATTATATTATTTATATCATTAGGTATTAATATATATATTAATATTTAATAGTTTAAATTATAATATTTGATAATATTATTTATAAATTAAATGATCAAATGAATTTATTCTACAATATTCATAGAATTAAAGTATTGGGTAAAATGATATAGTTATTATCATGATTTAAATACAATGGGGTGATTTAAATTATTGTGCTTTTAAGAAAAGTATTGTATCATTTTGTTTAAGGGGTAATATATTTAAAAAAAAACAATTAACAGGTTGTAAGTATTATGTTTAATTGCAAGGTTAATTGATATTTCTTTTTAAATGATTTAGTTTCTTAGAGGAAACAATTCTTAATTCTAAATGATTATTTCTTGAATGGTTGAAATAAATGATCAATGTATATTTATCTATTTTGCAAATTAGAGAAAAGAATCACTTGGTTGCAAATTTCATTTTTCGTCTGAAAGAGATGATATTTAACTCTGATTTCCTTAAGGCAAATAAGTACTATAGGTTAGCATCTGAATGGATTTAGAATATCTGAAGGTAGTTCATTTCATGTGCCTTTAGTGAATATTCCCTTCGTGTTCTTGTTTTGGGAAATGGATCAAATAAGTGTGTAATTTGTAAGTCTTCCAGAGGATCTTGAGGTTGGGGGTTGTCATATGTTATGTCAACCTGTTTTGTATACCTTGGGTAGTGCATGTGAAGTTATCTATTATTACCTGGTTTCTATGAATGGGGATGTTTTGTACCTCCTTGGTTTAGGAGTGGATTATGTGATTAGTGCCTCCTTGTCAGGAGTGACTTTGTTACCTTGTTACCTCTAGTGTTTGGAGAGGGTTTGAACTTTTGTTGCCTCCTAAGAAAGGATGGACGTGGTATCGTGTTTGTTTGCACTTTGTTACCCTAGGAGTTTGGATGGTATGTATGTTGTCAAGTAGAAGAGTGGCTTATGTAAGGGCTAGAGCCCAAAGAGGTAAATTGGATAACCTACGAGGGTGGTTTAACAAGTGATAACTAAAACAAAACTTAGAAGATTAGGTGGTACTTCACACTAATCAAGATAATTATGCCTCACTCATAGACACAAGGGAACGTTTAGACTTGGGATGAGTGGGAAGGCCTGGAATGGAAAGGTCATCTATCTTGTCTATACGAAAGGTATTTGTTTTCGGATGAGTGACTATGGGGGCCAGGATTCGGTTGAGGCCACCAAGATAACCCTTAGTGGGGGCCGGAGCCTAGGAAGAATCCCAGAGGACAACCCATGATGAGTTGTGTGATGACACTCTATCTAGGACAACAATTGGTACTTGTTTATTGTAGGTATGGTTTCCTTAACATACCTGATGTGACTATAGTTGGTATTCAATTATGTGTGTATGGTTCTCATAACATACTTGTTCTGCTTTATTTCTGGAAGCAATGTGACCATGTCGAGTTGTACTCGTGTTGTACTTGTGTGGTATATGAGTTGTACTTGTGTTGTACATGTGATTGGTTGTTTCAATTTGGTTCAGTTCTGTGTTAGTTTGTGTCTAGTGGTAGATGGTCTTGGCTAGGATTCTTGGTTACTATCTCCTAGCATGGGGGGTGGACCTTTGGGTTCCACTTGGTTGGGTGGCGTGCACCTAAATCCGTTGGGTTATCATCATGTTCTTGTGGACGAGACTTCCAGTTGGAGAGCTCGTTGGTTTCAGTATCGGTTCTTGTTTAATTTTATTTTAGATGATCTTGTATTATTTTACCCCTCAGTTGTTATCGAGGTGGAAGTTGTAATTGTAATTATGTTATTGGCATTGCCTCATTCGGGGAATGAGAGTTATAATCTTATTATATAATTTGGATAAATTGAATTGAAATTTATCTCTTGTGATGATGTGATTATCTTATTGGAATGTATGTGATTAAATTATTAATTAGTTAATTGACATGGTTTAAATCATGTCTTTTGTTGAGGTTCTATATAACCTCTGTCTCGTAACCTTAGAGGTTGTTGGCATTAGTTAGTGAACTGCTTATTAATTATGCTTTTTAAAAAAATTAAAAAATTATTTTGTTTAAGTAATTAAATGCAACTTCCTCTAGGGTTGTGTGGCGGGGCATTACACCAAAACTCTATTTGGTTAAATTTTTTTTTGAGTTTACTAGCTACATATTTTGATTGTCTTGTAGCAATAAGCTAGTTCTTCTATTATGAATGCACCTATCAATCTTAATACTAAATAAAATCTATCTAAAGATGCATTTCAATTTCCAATTGGACATGTTAACTAGTATCAATAATGCAACCTACCCACCATAGATGTTCATAGTGAAAATATGTCTAAAGCTGGAAAGAAATTAGAAATGAATGAAATTTTCTTGTTTCTTCATCCTAGCAATAATTTGCAATTTGGAAAATATAAAACAATGGCCAAAATATCTTATGCCAATGAGAAAATTTAAAAAAAAAACACCTAAGATTCCATTTTAACAATGAAAATAGACATCTTGAGTAGAAGTGTTATGACGAAATTATGAATTGCTGAAATGATTTTATGTGGAGAAATCTTGCAGAGAAAAGATTAGTTTCATTGTTAATCGTCGTAACCAAAGAAGTTAACATTAATGAATTATGGTGTTAGGTATTTAACTCAATAAAATAGACTAACCCATAAAAGTAGTCAAAGATAGGGAAGAGTAGACATCACTAAAACATAGGAAAGAATAGAAACTAACCCATAAAATGCAGAGAAGAAAAAACACTAGTCATTAACACATAAAAAGCAGAGATGTAAAAAACTATAAAATGAAATTGTAAAAGATATAGGAACTTACAAATGTATTATTTTTCGCTTCCAATATAATAGACATAAACCCTCTCACCAGACACAAATTTCACCCTCATCAAACAATCATAGTAAATGAATAAACAATTCAAATAATCCTTTTTCTCGATAGGCTTAAAACTTAACACCATAAGCCATTAATTATGCATACACTTTAGTTTTATCGAGACATTTTCCACTTATTTAGACCTAATTTTCATTTTCATTTAATAGATTGAAGTGTTTTTTGCATGCATGCATCCAATGAAAAGATTAGTTCCATTCTTAATCATCGCTAGCAGAGAATTCAACATTGATAAATTATGGTGTTTAGTCTTTAACTCAAAAACAAATACTAACCCATAAAAGCACTCAAACATAAGGAATACCACACATTAATCTCTATTTTTGCAATTTCCTCATTGGCTTTTGATATTTTGGTCAGGTTTTGTAATTTTTCAATCCAAATAAATTGTGTTCATCAAATAGTGATAGAAATTGAAAGATGACTATCTATTCAAGATATTTTTTATGTGTCGTGAATTTTTTCGTGCACGTACATCATGCATGTAATCACAAAAAATGAATAAACAACGCAAATAATCCTTTGCTTGAGAGACTTAAAACTTCACACCATAAGCCATAAATGATGCATGCACTTTAGTCTATTCACAATAAATGAAAATGTGAAAATAGTAAATGTATAATATCCTCATTAAAAGGCCATGGGTCAAGAGAAATAGTGGGAAAAAAGACAAGACTATATCAAAGAACATTACAAAGTCATGAAATATTTCCAATAGCAACAAAACATTAGGAATTCGTTAAATTAATTAGAATAATTAAATTTATTAAAAAACACAAAACCATGAGGAAAATCACGACAACCAATGAAAAAATTGCAAAGAAAAGGCAAAAATTGCCTTTTAATAAAATAATCCCAACAAAATTAGCGGGCTGAAAATACAATACTATTCGCACGACTCTTGAGGAGCACACTAATTGGCATGAGCATGGTGAAAACATTAGAAACATTAGCATTGCAAAAAAAAAGCATTGCAACCAAGACTCTCGACAAATTCATCAATGTCTGATTGATCTATAGAAAATTGTGATAGGCTTATTTATTGCTAATGTTTTGTTTCTATACACATGCCTTCACTACAAATGTGTTTGTGGATAGGTGGTATTGTCCATAGTATTCCATAACCCTTGTCTAAAACTCATGCTAATGTTGAGTGTTGGAAATTAGAATGCATTGTCATACATATTTTCTATTTATTATTAAGATTGATAGGTGCTTTGTTGTTCTCAGGTAGCCATCCTTACTGAGATCATCTGCTGCATACATGAATACATAGGAGATGAAGTTTATGAGGTGTTATTTTCTAAATTTACAAGTTAACTCTATTTTTTAGTTGTATTTTATACAATCATAGCTATGTTTTGTGCAAGAAAATTATTCTGGCTAAATATAAAAAACCTACTAGATTACAATTATAAGCATTGGACTTTTAGAATCATAACTAGTGTATTTTTTTGTGCTTTATCCATTATTCTTATCTTCTCTTTGTAGGGAAATTTTAGTCATCTCAAAAAAGCATCCAAGATCTGTAGTTTGTTCGATAACTTTAATTTCAATTAGATTGCCTCAAAAACATGTACAACTATGTCACAAAGTGGAATCAGACACATTTCATTTCCCACATTAATCCTTCTGAGAGAAGCTCATGCAAATCTAGTTGCAACAATTTGTATAAATATATTCTAAGAAAGAAACATGAAACATGAAAGATGAAATAGAACAATGAACACAGATTCACGTGGGGAAAACCCTTTTGGGTAAAAAACCCCATAGTCCAAAATCCCATATCGCCATTGTATTATTCATGCAAAAAAACAATTAAAAATACAAATCAAGCACTAAGCCTTTACAGAGATCACATCTTGTTTCACTTTGGAGACAAACTGATAGCAACCCTATTGTATTTCCCTCTCTCCTTTTTTTTTTACATTTCTCTGATCAACCTCTCTATCCATTACAAACTTCACATTTTTACAATACTTTCACATAGTATATAGAGTAGATTCACATAGAGAGAAATTTTTCACAATTGAACCAAAGAGAGAGAGAGGATTCACCTCCTTCAGAACAACATTCTCATTCTCCAACCCTCGAACGATTCTGTACAATCAACTTTTATCCCAATTCAGAACTGTTCAATTCATTTTCTATAGTTAGATCAACCATCAACCTATCTTAGACAATGAACGGTATCCTCCAAATCATCACATTCCTCCAATGAACAATCAACACATCAATAGGTCAAAAAATTCATCATTCGTTCAACTAAGTCCATCGGCCTAACTTTGTCTATCAATCATAGTCTGGAAAGAGACATCGATCACCAAAGTCTCCCCATTGTCATTCAACATCCTGAAGTCTCGACCAGGACTATCGGCAAGACAATGTCCACCAAAAAGAGTTCATAATGTCACATCAAAGCCTTGAGTCACCCCGATTTCATTAAGCTCAAACACCTTTTGAAACATCTTGTCAGCCTGAGTCACATCGATGAACAACATGAATAGGTCAATTAGCATGATCAAAAATATTGACCTAAACATCTAAGATGTCACCTCAATAGTCAAGGTAGATCTTTGATGTCCCAAATGAACATCAAGACCACACATCGCCAAGAGTCGCACTGAAGTTCAATAGATCAAATCCATCAGCTAGAACAACACCATCAAATAAGGATCATAAATTCTCATCAAAGTCTGATGTCACCTCGATGACCTTAATCCCAACTGCAGTTCAGAACACCTCATCAACAAGAGTCACACCCAACATAGCCCGTTAGCTAGACCAACACTATCGGTTCAACAACCACAAGTCCCACCGAAGACCAGAGTCACCCTGATATAGATCATCGGCCAGAGTCACCCCGATGGTACTACCATCGGTCATATTCCTACTATCATTTCAACATCCTTAGGTCTAATCGAAGACCAATGTTACCCCAAAAATAATTTCATTAGTAAGATTTTCCATGCATTACATTGATCTCGACCAGATATGCTCTACCATTAAGACTCTTTCCGAACCTCCATGTTAGCCTGACAAAGTATCATCGACCTGACTTACACCGATATAAATTTTTGATTGGACTTCTATCATTTACAATAGTTAGAAAACTTGTGCCAATAGTTCAAGTCACGCTGACAACCTTAATCACCAAGACACACCAAAGGTCTCACCAGTATGTTCAAAAAAGTAACTTCACAAGGAGAACTCAGATAGGGTTGAGTCACACTGACCTCACAGACAATTCAAGATCACTATGTAGATCGGCTAGACATCTCATCGGTCACCCCAAAATTTCTCTCTTATAGGTTTAGGCTAGTGGGATTGAGGCACACAATTCCAACACTCTTTATATATTACTACACTATCATTCATCAAAGATATCTTGTGCAGTTGGTAATTTCATATTTCAATCAATATTTGTAACACCCCATCGTGAAACCCCAAAGGACAACACTTCGAGCTAACTAACAATTATGAGACCATTTTTTAAAGGAAACTATCATGAACAAAAAATCATACAACACTAACATATAGTGCATCTGAAAATACACTCTGACTATCTAATGATGTCCTTTAGGGTAACATGGCTACATTACAAGAAAACATTCCCAACATGAACTAATCCCATAACAAAGATTACTAATCACAAGTGTACATTTTAAAACCATAGAATTAAAAAAATGAACATCATAGATGCAACCATAACATTAAATATACATCGATCCATGATCAAATAATGATACCTAAGAGTACATCCACAACTTCTATTACATAAACCTACATTGTTCTAGGATTACATAATTACATATATTTCTAGAGATACAACACCATATAAGAGTATTAAATGTGAACCAAGAAATACATATACCACATTCCATACAAGGAATAGTTCATTACATAGATTAAAATTTTACATCACACTTCCCTTATAGCATGGGAAGGATGCATCAGTACATGCTAAAGTACAACAATAAAAATTACAATACATAACATCCAAGTTGTCATAGGAATCTGGTACAAGAGTTGGAATCTTTGTAGAAGATACTGCATCCAAGCTCGTGAACATCAACTGGGAACCCAATGGAGTGCATGTAATTCTCTACGAAACCATGTGGAACCTTAAGGTCCACCCCTCATGCTAGGAGATGGCAATAAGGACCCACTGCACAAACAGTCAAGCAAACATAGGCTAACATGACTCCAACATACAAAAGTAACAACCAACACATAAAGAAACAACCACTTCTAGAGGTATAAGAACAACAAGGGGAGAAACAAAAAAGGAAAGCAAGGTTGCTATAGGGAAGAGTGTCATCACATAAGCTCGATATGGGTTATCCAATGTGGGTCTTCCTAGGTTACCGACCCCCATCCTAGTTAAACCCTGGCAACCTCAACCGATTCCTGACCCCCATTCTCACTCATGCAGGATCAACATACCTTTCAAGAGGACAATGGAATTGATCTTTTCCATTTTAGGCCTTCCCACTCATCTCAAGCCTAAACAAGCACTTGAGCCGTGAGTGAGGCATATCATTATCTTTTATTAATGTAATAACTACCCAAAAAACCTCTAATTAATTAATAGTGTTTTCACTTAATTAAGAAACTTCCAATGAGATACCTTGGCACCACTTTTGGGTCTCATCCCCCATTGAAAGCCACTCCCCCTACTAGCAACAAAAGACTCTACAGTTCCCTAAATGGGTAAGCACACTTTCACATCATATAAAGTCACATGAACTAGATCACATAAAGCGAGTCATGCACCAAATCGCACAAATTCTCCACAGATAGCAATTCCATAGTGCAAGGAAAAAACCCACATAATCATAAAGCAAGTATAAGAATAGCAGTTCATAAAGAGCTCAACATGAAAACCAATAACAAGTAAATTATTTCCCCAACCTCTGGAAGTCCAACTAGCCACTATGCACAATAACTCCCCATCGAAGAAATGACAATATCATGACTATGAAAAGACTACTTACAAATAACACTCACCATCAATAGTATGAGAAAAAGAGTGGAAACATCATCAAGGGGATCATAAAACTCATTCATTAATTTTTTTTCATAAACTATCAATTTACATGAAATCACCTCTTTCCACAATCTACTACCTTCGATTTTCTTTATTTACAAAAAAATCACTTATCTAATGATCAAGAGAAATCCATTTTCAAAATGACAAACATGTGAACCAAAAATCAAGCCATTCAAAAGATCAACCATAAAATTCAACCAATATAATACTCCACTAATCCAACATATTATTCCAACAAGTAAACATTTGACAATCAACCATGAACCAATTCCTTGATACTCGACTATGTGTTTCGAACCTAAATACTCCCAAAGAGGTAATTTACTAGGGAAAAACAATAAGAGAATCTACTATTCCCAAAATAACTAATTCAATCTTTTAGTAAAGAAAATCATGGAAAAACCATTACTTATATAGATATAATACACATACCAAATAACCACCAAGAATATAGTTGTAGCAGACTATGCGATTTGTCATAATACCTTTTATCATAAGCTATCAAATTAGAACTATTAATTCAATAATGCTTTAATCTTAACTAGAAATTTTTCCATATAAGAATAGTTTTCACATGGTTAAGTAACTTAAATAATAATAATAAAACATGTTAAATATTTCTACTAGTTCTAAACTCTTTTCTAACCCCACACTTCTATTTCTATTTCTTTGCAATTTTAAATACCTACAATAATTCTAAACTCTTACTTTCCCTTCCAAAATAATTCCACTAATTCTAATCACTTCTAAGTTGGATTCCTTAATATTAAATGAAAAGAAATATCCACGCTTATCTCTTATCTTGTAAGATTACATTGTTTTGGATCATATTATTATTTTTTCCCAATATAACTAATAAACATACAAACTATAGTTTATGTTCATGTATATTTATACCTATATAAATATCAACTGAACTATTGTAATACTCAGATAGTAATATAGAAAACATAAATACATTTATACATACATATAAAAATATACAAAAACATATACACTTATATAAAATATTGTGAACCCCAATCCTAGACCTGCACAAACATAGCAAACAAACACACTATTAAATCCAAATGCAAGTTAGAACTAAGATTCCCCACGAAATTCATCTACAATGCTCAAAATAGGAAAGAAATGAAGAACAAAACAAGAAAAGAAATTAAATCCTATTTAAGCATGCAAACTCTCAATCCCATGGGGGAATTAGTGTCAATTTGATGTGTAAATTGGCCCTTTCCCAACTCCTTTGTGTGGTTTGATGATTTTGGTGAAGATTGATCCACTGGGTGAGGAAGAACATTATGCTTACTTGATAAAATCTGCAATTTAACCGAGCTATGATGATGGAAAATGCTAAGAAATGGATGAACTTGCTCAAAATGTGAAGATAGTAACTTTGCTCTAAGTTGTGGATGTCAAATGAGAAGAAGAGCTTTCTATTTATAGAAATACAAGATGGAGGAATGGGAAAAATGAAGCAATGTGGGATCATTCAACATCCAATGGTCAAGTGCCACTTGTCAAGATGTGAATGGAGGAATTTTTTGCATATTTTGATGAATGGGTCAATAAATGATATTAGGTGGATTTTGAAAATCATGAAACGACTTGTTAGAGAGGGAAAGAAAGTGACTTAAATGCCATTTGGCTCAATGCACAAAGACATGTAAGAGGAGATAAATGCTTTTTTGGAAGGACAAATCCACTTGGAGGAATATTCCCCTAAAGATGTCATGTTGAGAGAAAATATAGATTTAATAAATCAATTAAATGTATTTTCATGTGCAAGTGGAAAAATCTAGAGAAATTAGGTGATTAGGATTAAATTAATTTAATAGGAGATTAGTTGATTTGACCATTTTTACTTAGATTTGAGGATTAATTTAAATCGAAATGAGAGGAAGATGACTTAGAATTAATTAAATAAAGAAGTTGATTTATTTAATTAAAAGGATATGATGTTAGATTAAATTAAATAAGGTTTAATTTATTCAATTTAATAGGATGACTTTAGAGATTAAATAAAATGAATTATTTAATTAAATAGAGACATAGGGTTAATTAAATCAGATTGATTAATTTAATTAACAAGAGAGAATGACTTAATTAGATAAATAATGATTTATTCAATTAAGGGATGAAAGGTGATGACAAACTAAGAAGATGATTCAGGATGAAATGATATTAGTAATCAGGATCAAGAGTGTCGGCATATTTTCCATGCCTACATTTTGCCCCTCTTTGAAGCAATGCACTTGTTGCATTGGTTCAAAGAATAAAATTCTATGATCAAAATTTTTTAAAAAATGATTTTTCGAATGCACCACTCCTACTCCAGTGAGAAGGATTATGTTGGTATATTGCCCCCTCGAGAGATTGGATGAATTTTTTTATTTTTGGGTGATCTCACGAAAAAAGAGGACAAGGTGCCCGACGGGTTCAGAAAGGCTCTGGGATGCCAAAAAATGCGTTAAAATGCCAAAAACAATGCAACATGGCCCTTGGTTGAGCAAAAGTGGGATTGAGGGTCCAAAACCCTAGTTGGATGGCTAAATTAAGTTAAAAACCCTAGTTTTTAGGGTTAAATAGACCCCAAGGGGTCATTTTAAAATCATTTCACACGTAGCCTTTAAAGATTTTTGCATTTTGTGCTCTGAGATTTGATTGAGATGGCACCAAGATTGCTTCCCCGACATGTGTCAGAGTGAGTACGAGTGCATCAGCGGCTAGCTGGCGTAGGACCCATGGTATGTACCCCTTTCCTGACTTGTGATTTTGATTTTTTTTTTGCAATAAATAGGATCAAAGTCAAAAAAGCATCAAGAGGCGCTGTATAGCGCTATTGAAAATGAAAAATCAGCACCATGTGGCCTCTATGCATGCTGCATGTGTGAAGAGCGCTGCCACGAGCTAGTTAGAAAATTAGGGTTTGGGTCAAATTTGGTCGCAAATGCGAATAGCATCGCGATGAGTCAATTTAGGTTTTAGGGTCTACAGGCACGATCAAACTACACCATCGTGGTGCAGTTTTGAATTTATAAACTACGTCTTAATTGAAAATAGAGCCACATATGTTGTTTGAACTACGAAAAATCAGGTCGAGATCTTCATTTTTTTTTTTTCTTCACATTGTGGCTTTACCTGCGTAGGACCTTGGGATATTGCATTCTTAGGAGCATAGGTGCATGCTTCTTAGTCAATTAGATGGGTTACATGAGCTGCTCCAGGAGCACCTTGGGGCCATTAGTCTTTGGTACAGGGATAACTTTAAGAAACCCCCCCCCTCAGCAAAGGTGTAAAATCTTGGTGAATCTTCATGAATAATTGGTAAAAATAATAATCACAGTGGCGAATCCTAGTGAATAATCACTAAAAAGACTAATTACAATGGTGAATCTCTCCTTTAAAAAATTTCATAGTTGGTTGATGCAATTGGCCCATATATTTTTTTGTTTTTTTTAATATTGAAGTAGGGGCTTGGGGGTGGCAGCCATCGATGGTGTCAAGGGGCAGTGCCCCTCGTGAGGGTCAAGGGGGCAACGCCCCCTCGCGAGGTTTTGGGACAATGACCCCTACACACTCCTATCGCGATATAGGTGGGGTTGAGGGGCAAAGACCCTCGCCACCAAGCATAAATTCACTATTGAAAATGCATTGGAACACACACGAATGAAGTGTTTTTAAAAAATCTCACTTGAAAAGTAAGTGGTGCTGGAGCACATAGGAACACTAGGCATTAGGAAGTCTAGGATGCATTTTGTTTTAATGTATTTACCTGAAGGTCATGTTGACCATTGGACTAGAATTAGAGGCTTAGTAATAAGGTGTAATAAGGAGTGATTAGGAGTGATCAGGAGTGGAAAGGTTTATAAGGTTTGAAACTCATTTTTCTAATTCTCTAGAAATTGGCAAAAGTGGCAAAATGACACATTTTTCACCTTTGCCACACGACTAATGTATTTTCTAACCAAGGGGAGGCATAACTACCTTCATCCAACTATAAATGGGGTGCCTTGACCTGAGAGCAAGGTTGGATGCATTTAGGATTGAGTAATAGTTTCAAAAATCAAGAAAATAGTGATTTCTCATGTGAATTTCCTATTTTTTTGCTTGAACTTTGTGGGTTAGTGGTTTGATTAGACACTGTGAGTAGTGTAGGATGTAGGCAATTATCTTTCAAGCATTGTGCAAGAATAGTAGACAGTTAGTTTCTTTATTTCAAGCATTCTATGATTAGTTAGTTCATTCACTAACTCATTTGACCCCAATTTTCGATGAAACCTTCCAACAAAAGCTATATAATTAATTGTATCGTCGGGCACTTGTGCGAATTTTCATTTTTTTTTAAATTTTTACCCCAACGTTCATCAGAAATTCAATGAACCATTTTTTTCATCTACGTTTCGACGAAGATCTTTTGCTGAAATTGTGACGAACCTACAAAGTTAAATTGTGGCAGGCATAAATTGAAATGAGCTTGACTATTTATTGCGACAGTGTTTTGCTCGATGATTTTCTTGGGGAAAATCAGAAGAAACTCAAGAAGATATCGCCAGGTTGAGGGTAGTCATTGTCTTTTTCCAGAATTCATTTGTGAAGTCAGATTTGTACTTCCAAGTTTGAAAATCATATTTTAAAGCAACATCTCATCAAATTTCATTTTTAGTCTTGTGCATTTTTAGAATTTCATTTCTAGATTTTAGACCTGGCTTCACAAATTCTTTATAAGGGAATTGTTTATAACTGATGGAAAATTCTTGATGGATTTGGACAAAGATTATATTTGCAAGGTTTCAATTTAAACCCTAATGATCAAATTTGCAATAGATTTGGGAGCCATAGCTAGATAATATCAAACGTGTTGGTTGTTTTTTTACTATAACCACTTCTAGACACTGTAATGATCTAAATATATTTCCTTGCAAGATTGAACTAGGGTTAGAACATGCATGCAATAATAATATCAATCAATCAATAAAATGCAAAGGGGGAATAAAGAGAAAAGGAATGAGACTAGAACAGTCTCACCCATTTCTCTCCTCCATGGCTCACTTATATTGAACCTCCTCTACTTGCTGCAATATGATGGATGCCCTCAACCTTTGTGTGAGCAAAATAAGTTTATGACATGACCTAGCAAGTGTTGAAGGATTTAATCTAAAATGCAAGAGAATATAAATCTACATGCAATGTAAATGATCTGCAAAAGACAATGTTAGATGATAAAATATGAAATGCAAGATATTCTAAAAATGTAAGAGATGAGAGAGGTAAAATATGACAATGTAAGATAAGAGATCAGAGATAATAATGGATAGCTAGGGATCTCAAAATGAAGACAAAATTGATATTTTATAGAAAATGCAATTTTGTATGGACGGATGAGATTAAAGATTGACAAGTGCCCTAGAATTTGTGGACAAGATTCAATAAAGCAACCCATAATTAGGGTTAGGGCAACATTAGGTTAAATTTGAAATGAATGGACAAGATTGATTTTTAGAAAATCAAATCAAATGGCTGACAATGTATGTGACAAGAGATTTTGGGCACGAAAAATAGAGTCGTTGGGGAATCAAATAATAATTTAAAATTATTTAATTCAAGAGGGGATGTTGACTTTTTGAATTAAAAATCATTTTAATTCAAAAGGGGTTGGGTCATGTGACAGTCAATAATTTAATTTAAATTATTTACTAAAAGAGGGAATTTAAATGGGGACTTATTTTAAATAAATAATATTTATTTAAAATGAGCACAATAAAAGAGGAGAAATTAAATAATAAAATTATTTAATTTAGGTGTTGGGACTTATTTTAAATAAAGAAGATTTAGAAGAAATTAGATAACAAAATTTATTTAATTTAGGTGGAATATTAAATAATAAAGATATTATTTAATTATTAAAGGAATGTGACAAATGGAACCTTTTAAATTAAATATAAAGATTTAATTCAAAGTTTAGGAGAGTGGACCAAATTAAATAAATAAAATTTATTTAATTTATGAGAGAAGAGGCTAATGAATAATTAGATAATTAAATATAATTATTTAATTATAGTGGAAGGTGGATTAAATATATAAGAATTTATTTAATTTTAGGAAGAAGAGGACTTAATTAATGACATAATTAGATAAATAAATAAAATTATTTATTTAATAATTAGGAAGACATAAAGGGGGAAATAAATTAAGAAATTTATTTAATTATAGCAGGATATTTAGACAATTAGTGATGCATTAAATAAATAATTGCAATATTATTTATTTAATAATCATGAAGAATAAAAAAATATGAATTAATTAAATAATTATGAATTATTTAATTAATAGTCGAAAGTGAGTTAGAAACATAATTAAAATATCTTAATTATGCTAGGAAGGAAAGGATTAAAAATAGAGCTTTGCTGGCCTAGGTCATTTTTATGTGTCTACAGACACAACATATAAAATCTCAAATAATATTGCCTTACAATACCATCAATCTATATTCGAACCCAATACTACTTATCAAATCCTTATATGAACATAGTCACCTATAACCTCACTCAAGCATTTTAATTAATTCCTTGAATTAAAATCAAAATGAGAATTACACACACCATAACAGTGAGATGAACAGAATAACCCTTGATCATTTTATTCAAGATAATAATATATTCATACAATGGAGATACATGACCTTGAAATGAGTAATTTTCATTCAGATGCTAGTATTGTCTTGAAAATTAAGTACCCATGAAACTAAAACCTAAAACAGAATGACAACAAACCTAAGAATAGTATTTTCACTATAATATCAGGCTCTTTACAAATTCGCTCTGCAACTTCAGTTAGACTCGACCTAAAGATATCTAACTTGGTAACCTATATTTCTGATCCTGAAATCCTTCTTATAGGGAAAATGAAGGAGCAACAAGCATCGGACCAGAAATACACCTATCACTAGTCACTTGGACCGCCTTATGACATTTCAAAAATTGGTTACAACAACTGAGTCTCTGGAGAATCTTCTTGTTCATCTCGTCCATTGGAGAATAACTGGTGCATTTGCCAAACTTTGAAATCTTGCACCAAAACTGCCACCAAGACAGTCAAAATTTGTTATAACCATAACCGCTGAGCTATTAACTGCCGGTTGTAGACTTTGTCATATTCTTGTTCAGTTAAGTACTTTTCTACCCATCCTTGATATTCCTCATCCATTGGCCAATTAAAATTTACCAGCTCATTTACCTTGGCACTGTAAGGTGTATACTTTACTGCTACTTCATTCGCTTCCCTTTCAAAAGATTCAAAAAATGTGCTAGTGTTAATGATTTTATCCATACTAATCATCAGCATGTCATAATCTGAGTCATCACAAATCAATTTGATTTGTGCATTGATGATTTCATCTGCCCTATCCTGCCATTGCTGCAGTGATCTAACATTTCCTTGGGCATCTACAATATCTGGTAAAGATGTGTCACTCCAGTCATCAAAACTCTTTACCAACTCTTTAATCCTCCTACTGAAATCATCAAGTAAGGCCTGAAAACCTTGCAGCGACTTCACAAAGTCTTGAGTAGGCCTTAATTGTTGAGGCCTATTAGCTGCATTTTGAGAATTTCATTTCCATATTTTGTTGTGCAAGTTCAATATTCTGATTTTAGGAGTCTAACAGTTGGAAATCATAGTAAAATCAGAATTTAATAATTTTTGGAATTAGCATTTGAAAGTGTTTTTTGGGGTCATTAACTTTAGACTATCTTCTCTTTTGTAGGGGTTGTTGCATGCCGACTTTTTTGGTGTAAAATATCATAATTATTATATTTTATTACCTGAGTATGATTAAAAATTATTGGAGTGTGAGTTTGATATTTTTTGAAGATCTAAATATTCAAGCTTGGTAAAGAAAAATCATGTTAGATAATATTAGTCCAGAACAAAATGAAGAGACAGTTGCTAGATTGTGGGCTCTATTGAAAAGAAAGGTGATGGGAAATGTTATTGTCCTTGCAATAATTGCAAGGGCTTAAAGATGAGAAGACTTTTAGTCACAAAAACTAAGAAACATTGTAGGTAGCATGGTCATGTTGAAGGGGGGCATGATTATCATCCATTGGTAAGTTGTTCATTATATGTGTTTATATTGATTGAATTTGCAAATGTTTATATTGTTTTAACATTTGATATATATATATATATATATATATATAATCACTTGATCATGATCATGGTTTATTTGTGTATGTCATTATTATAAAGGTGGGGTGCCCTAGGGCACACGATATGAATTATCAAGGCTCGGAGAATATGGTTTTGCAAGCGAAGGAACATGGAGTTGTGAATATTGAAGATGAAGTTAATGATCCTATGGAAGAAGATGATCATGTGCCAGAAAACACAATTGAAGATGATGGTACAAATACATTGATCCATGAAACATGTAGTGGCACATCTGATCATGTTGATTGAGATGACTTTGATGATGTTCATGATTTACCTGTACTCAAGAAGGCATACGAGCCCCTTTATGAAGGCTCCCAAACAACTCTTCTCTCTACTATACTGTTGGTAGTGAACTTGAAGGTTATGAATGGTTTATCCAACATAGCAATCTCACGGATGTTAAGGTATGTCATATATGTCATCTTTTTTCATCTCTTTTAATTGTTGTTAGTTCATCGCCAGTAAATAAAGGATGAAGTATGTACCATTAATATTCTTTATATTAAGAAATTATTTTTTGTTGTAGATTGATTGGTAAATTTTTGTTACCACCATCAGATATTTTACCTCGCTCATACCGAGATTTATCTGGCATTATGAAAGATATTGGAATGGAGTATCAAGCAATAGATGCATATCCCAATGATCATATTATATATCATAAACAACATGAATTTGCAACAAAATGCCCAGAATGTCATATCAGTAGATATCAAACAGATCAACTAACAAAAAATGTGCCTCGCAAGGTTCTTCGTTATGTTCCCATTATTCCACGTATGCAACAATTATTTAAGTGTGAAAGCTTAAATGCAATTTATGGATTACCATGCACGTAATAGAAGTGGAGATGAGATTCTTCGAATTCCTATGGATGGTTCTACATTTAGGGATAGGGAGGAAAAATGGCCACACTTTAAAGAAAAACCTCGTAATCTCAGGCTTTCATTGGCAGCGAACGGTGTCAATCCATTTGGAGAGCTGAGATCTATTTACTCGGTGTGGCCTATTTTTGTTATCAATAATAACATTCCTCCATGGATGTCAATAAAAAGGGAGCACATGTTGGAAATGATTGTTCTAGGTATTTGTTTACATCAATTTTCTTTAACGTAGTAGCATCTCATTTGTCTTATTTGTTGCACAATGACTTACATGTTTTTTCATTTAATAGTCATGTACATGAATTTATATATATTGCAGTAAAATGGTTATAATAATTATGTAATGTTTATGTTCATTCAACTAGGAAAGTACCAAGTTAAAGATATGAATGTATATATTGAGCCTCTTATCGACGAGTTACTAAAGTTATGGAATGGCGTCACTATGTATGACGTATCTAGACCAATAAGACAAAGACAATTTCAATTCCATAGAATGCTTGTATGGACAATTCATGATGCCCCAGGGCTAACACATTTTTTTGGTATGTTATAACGTTCGACTGCATGAATTTAACAATATTTAATTTTATGAAGTAGATATCATGCATGTTTTTTAAGTAATCTATTCATTATATATAATTATAAAAATTAACATATTTAATCCAATTATATATGATTTGCAGGTCTTTAAACAAAGGGAAAATTTGCATGTCCAATTTGTGGTCCAAAGATGAAATCTCGTCATTCAACAAGTTTAAGAAAGCAAGTGTTTGATGAGTATAGGCACTTCCTCCACATAAATCATAAGTATCGAACTACTGAAAAACATCTTTTCAATGGGAAAGAAGAGACTACATAAAAACCACAAAGAATGACACCTCACCTATGGAAGTTGGAATATAATAGAATTAATCGTCAAGGTTATACATCAGATCAAATTGTTTATCTATCATTTATGATATGTTTTGAATTTATATTTTTATATTGTGTTGTGTTTACTCATGCTGTAATTGACAATGATTGTCGTTGTTAATTTGTTTAACTTATATGCTTCATGAAGGTCGTCAAGGCATTAATGGTAGACTTCCACAACGATTGAAAAGTTATCCTAGACAATGTGTGAAATGCAAAAGTTTCTACCTTCGAAATTTTTCAATGCACAAGAACACTACCTCATACACCAAGTTGAGGAGATTGAATTGTGTGGACCTGTACACACAAGGTCAATGTGGATGGTTGAGAGGCACTTGAAATTTTTGAAGGCTTTGGTTAGACAAAGAGCACATCCCGAGGGTTCTATGGTGGAGGGATACATGGAATACCAGACTATGGTGTACATTACTAAATATCTTCCTAAGTTTGCAACAAAAATCCATGTAGATCGCATTTGGGATCCCAACTCCATTAAAAAACTCGAAGGGGAGTACTTGATGGGGAAACGTAGATTGAGGAAAGTGACAAGTAATTATAAGATGGTCATGGAGATTAATTAGAATACATTTTACATTTGGTTTTTATGTATATTGTACTTATTTAATTATTAATCTTTCAATATTCATCAAATACAAATTAAGGTCGTATACCATGGTAATTAACTAATTATACGTCGTTTGTGAATTTCAATTTTTTTTTATACAGTTGGTCGAGAGTTGGATGCACTACATTTGTACGTTGCAAGTAATATTGTTTGGATGACGGTATGGATTGAATGATGTCAACAATTTGGTCGTGCATTAACATGGGAAGGTGTGGCTTCATTGGTTAAAGAAGCTCATCATAATGGAGACTCCAATGTTACACCAAGGGAAATTGATTTAGCATATGGTTTAAGAGATAAACAGGTATGTATAAATATATTAATCACCCATATTATCTAATTATTTTCAATTATATTGATGTATATATATGTTGAGATTTTTTTTTCTTTGCATACATTCGGCCAAGAATAAATATGTTTATCAACTGACGATATTGCAATAAGTTTTACATGTTTGACATATAGCAGGTGAAAAACCACAAGGCTATGTGGTGCAATGGTCATAAATTTTTAATCAAAAAGTTGGATGACATGAAGAAAACTTGTGATTATGGGATGACTGCAGTCTTCCAGGTGACTAATATTTCATCTAGAAGCGGCATACATCCAGAAGTCTCATAAAATCAATACTATGGGATTTTGGATGATATACTTGAGTGTGACTTTAAGTCCTTCAAATTAGTTCTATTTTTTGTCCTATGGTACAGGCTACAATTGAATGAAAATGATCCCGAGAGAACTGTTATTGAACATGATAATGGATTTACCATGGTTAATACAGGGTATTTTGAGTGAGTTGGAAATGAGCCCTATGTTCTTCCAAGCCAATGTGAGCAGGTATTTTACTCAGAGGTTCCATGTAAAGCGGGTTGGTCATATGCTGTTAGACTTGATCCAAGAGGAAGGCCAGTAAAGTATAATGTGGTGGAAGAAGAAGATACTAAAGAAATAGAAGATGATGTAGATGATGATCAGGATCAACAGTTAGTTGATGATGTGCCTGATGAAGATGTCGAAGAGGAACTAGATCATGATGATGTAGGAGTTAATGTTCATGAAGATGATATTCGTGTGCATGATGACATTATCGAAACTGATATCAATGACGATGATGATGATATGACCAATCCTTACAATGTTGAATTTGGATCGAATGATACAGACAAAGAGTTGGATGAAGGAGAAGATCAATGACTTTGAAATGTATGAGTTATGTGATTGTATTATCTATTTGATATTAATTTCTTGATAGAATTATATTCGACTTATGTGGTTACATAATTAATTTATGATGTTTTTAATTTTAATTATATTTGAATTATATTAGAATATGTTCAGTTAACAGATGTAAAAAATAAAATGGATAAACCAAAAGATGAAAGCGTGAGACCACTGCCTTGTTGGGTGTATGGAGTCTAATGAAGATCTATAAAAGTGTAATCTATGATGGCAATAATTCAAATTTTTTGGCACACAAATGTAGTTTATAACTTGTATAAATGTGCAAGTAAATGACTGACAAACTCTACTTGAGATAGAATGACAATCCTAGTTATGTGATTTTTTTTATTGATCCAATTAATACTCTTCAGTTACTATGATTAACTAGAAGGGTTTAATCTTTACTTGAAAGAACCAAATAGTCACATCACACAAATACAGCAAATGTGTATCGGTAAACTGAATATATTTATATGCTTCATATATCAATTTAGACAATAGAAAAGCATCAAAATGGAGACAACCAGATAACTGTATAATTCCACAAACAGCTTATACCAAGACTAAGCCACAAGTTCAAACATCTTCATTAACTTCATCAAAATTCATACAATCATTTGAGTCTTTTAAAGGAAAGTTTCATTGCAAACTATCTACTATATCCTTCTCCTATTCGCCTATATCTATTTTACATTATGAAACAGATATAAATATATCAAAATTGTGAAAGGGTGCATCCTTTGAGAAATTTCTTTTTCTTAACAACAATAACAAACTAGAAATTATGCTCTATTAAGCCATAAATAGATGTTTTGACGGATAATCTCGATAAGTTGGCCGCTTGTGTGTATCAGCATCCTCCAATGCATTCCTTATGGCTGGCTCCATTTTGAACATCTTCTCATTATGTTCACATGCCCTGTCCATTGTTAAATCATTTCCTATGGTCATCTCCAGAATTGTTTGCATCATCGTCTGGCATTCCTTCATCCATCCTGTGGTAATAGACACTGTTTTACTCCTCTTCGGTTAAGTACTTGTCCACCCTTCTCTGATACTCTTCATCCATTGGCTAGTGAAATTTCACAACCTCATTCACCTTACTATTGTAAGGTGTGTACTTCACTGCACCCTGATTGGCTTCCTTTTCAAAAAAATCTAAGAATGTGCTGGTGTTAATTATCTTATCCATACTATTTACCAGCAAATCATAGTTTGAATCATCACAAATCAATTTGATTTGTGCATTGATAACTCCTTCTGCCCCATCCTGCCACTATTGCAATGTCTTAACATTTCCTTGTGCATCAATAATGTTTGGAAAAAATTTATCATTCCAATCATCAAAGCTCTTTATCAGCTCCCTAATTCTTCTACTGAAATCATCAGGTAGGGCCTGGAATCCGCTCAATGATTTTACAAAGTTTTGAGTAGGCTTCAATGACTAGGGCCTATTGTCTGCATCAAACCTAGAAGCTTTGTACATAATATCCAGATCATTGGCCCTAGGGATCCATTTCTCAGCCAAAGGAGAAACTATTTCCCGATCCTTATTCATATTTTTTATTCCATCCAAGAATAAAGAATACAAATAATGTACAGATGGTAATTTACCATCAACCTTTTCATTAAGATGCCTCAAAACTGTGTCAACCACCTCACTTTCTTTGGAAATTGCATCATCCTCACTTGCCTTTAAGTTAGTCTGCAATTCTGTGATCCTATTCAACATTTGCTTATTGGTGGGATCCACAAAATATTCAACTTCTTCTTCAACTGGCCCTGGTGTAGGATTGAGAGCAGGTGCCTGGATAGGGGACCCCATAGTTGAAACAATTGGAGTAGTATGGGGGACCGATCCTGCAATAGAAGGTAATGCTCTGATACTAGGAGCACTGGAGGATTATCCCACCTACCCATATTTCAACCTATTTACTTCAGATTGCAGATCAACATTCCTTTGCTACATCCTACTATATTCTGCAATTATCATATTGTATTTCTCCATCAGACTCTTCTTTTCAACCTCTTCTCTCTCAGCTGTCTTTTGGGCCAATTTGGCCACATTCATTGTCAGGCTTGTAGCTTATTTTGTTGAAGTTTTAGAATCTCTCTTGATGATTAGCCCTCCCCTTAGGTGTGTGCTAATATCAGTTACATTTGGCTTTCTGCCCTAGGGTGCCAATGCCCATATGGCCAGAGTTTCATACTCCTCACTGAAGGTAGAGTCATGCAGAGCTGCCTTAACCTCTTCTTCACTATTTTGTATAGGGTGCTTGGACTGTAAGATAGCATTGAATGCAACCGCATCAGCTATGTCCCATTCAGGTAAAAGTAAGACACCAGCCTGAGTCACAAGTCTTCTTCCCTCCTCAGGAGTGATGCCTTTGAATTCTTCCATTAATTCGGCCTTAACCTCATCATCATTCTCCTGCTCAAACCTATCAGGTCTCGATTCTCTCCTACTCTTACATTTGTTCTGGTACTCTTCTAGTTTCATCCTCCAAACTAGTTGCAAGAATACAGGAGTATTTAAAAATGCATCATCATCCAAGAATGCCTTGCAGGCCTCCATCCTAGCATCTTGTACATATTGCCCCTTTACATCCATGTCATAAAGCACCAATTGTGATGATCTAGGAGGGGAAGGGATACCAACCTGCATGTCTTGATCAGTCAAAATTATCTCATCCATTAAAGTTTCTTGCGTTTCTTCAACTCTCTAACTCTTAGGGCTTGGCTCTGATGGTAACACTAGAGGATCATCTCTTGGTGGTGAATCTAGATCCACAATCCTTATCCCTCTAGGTGCTCTGATCCTTGGACCCAGCTGTGATGATGCTTGCATGACTTGTTTTCCCTTCTTATTCCCTTCATCCTCATCACTGCTCGCATTCCTCTTTCTCTTGTATAGAGACCTGCCAACTGGTGGCTGATAAGCTGGCCTTGTTTCTTGAGGCCTCACATCTGGTCTTTCTATACCAAAATCTAATTCCAAAATTACCCTCTTGGTCATCAAGGTGCACATGATACTTTTGAAATTATCCATTAAGAAGTCTATTCTCTTGTGAAATGGAGTGAACTCCATTAATGGATCATATTTTGGATCCATTTTATGTATTATTGCCACCAACTTTTCATATGCAATCTATTTTTCTTTATTCAACTCCTGCCTATTCAAATTAAACTCATTTATGATTAGGTCCTTAGTAAAGTTGAATTCATGTGCAAATTTGCCACCTTTAATTCATTGTCTGAACAATGCAAAGAATCCCTCAGGGTCATGCTGTCTCCTAGGACCATTCCTCAAATTGAATTCATCAAAAAACCTTACGAAGTGGACCCATCCTCCCTTGGAATAAAAAAATTAGAAACAACAGTGTAGTCAGGGAACAAAGTCCCTTTTCCTTTCTTTGTTAGGTTGTCCCTATGAATACAACCTAGTTGCCACATTACTTTGGCAAACCCCATCCTTGATGGTACATTAAAGGGGAGGATATGAGGGGTTCCCTAGAAACCATACACCCTCAAGACAGTGCTTATAGGGTACAAGATGATATCACCCCAATTGTGACACACTTTTAAATTAGGCTTCCTCACCTTCAGTCGAAGGAAGTCATGCAAATATTCAAGGACTCTTGGCACATTTACCACCAACCGAGCCCCAAGTCTAGAGGCAAAGCAGTTATCAAACTACACAAAGCTGGCACCTCCCCTGTTGTAAGACAAATTTGCACTCCACACCTGTATTGGTAACCTTTCTCCATTCACCTCCTACCTCAGCTCCATGTTTTCTGAGAAGAAAACAAAATTCTTGTACAGGAACATATGCATCAACAGGGAGTACCAGAAAAAAGGAGTGCCAGTATCCCCCACATGCAGCTTCATCAAACCCTCATGCGTCTTCTCTGATAGGAATGATGCAAAGTCATATACCACAGAGAAGTTGGGATGTTGAATTTGGCCTCCCATAAACATGTACGCAACTGGCATCGCAGTATTAGGGCTGAACCCTAAAATCTAGTACAATGAATAAAATGTTGCCAAGAAGTGACTGGCAAAATAGCTCAGCCTGAAAGGCTCCTGGTCATTTGGGCTAATATGAATTGTTGAACTGACTGCCCTGGCCAGGTGAAGAGGAAGCAACTTCAATCTGAAAAGAGGCTTTAACCCTTTGTACTCCTCCTTCATCTTCTCAAAATCTATTTGGACTAAGAAAGGGCTATACTCAGTCAAATAAAAAATCTGTTGAATCTCATCTGCATTTAGGCTTAGCAGAATTCCACCATCATTATCCCTTATGACCCTTGTCACATGATCATACCGTGCCACCACTGCTCTGACCAAGTCAACATCAGGGAACACATTCGACACTGTTAGTTTCCCCATGTCATATCTCCAAGCATTAGAGAAGGGGTGAGGTAAGTTTCACTATCCATACCATAGCCTAAACATTTCAAGACCAGTCATAGGAATCCTGGCATCCGCAATGTTAGAATTTTTGCATAGTAGACCTTCGCCTAGGGTCTTTCCATTCATTAAAACCAAACCACTCTTCTTGTCATTTGTTGACAACGGGAGTTGATCTAGGAAGTCATCATACAAATTCCTCTTCAAATAATCAACATGGCCAGAGTGCTACTTCGGTGGTCCCATCTTAAACAACTAGGGCTTCTTTTAAAAAATCAAATCCTTGAAGAAACTAGGGGTACCCAGAACACAAAAATACAACATAATTATGCAATTCCAATAATTCAAATGAACCAGTAACCCTATGACAATAATTAACAAAACCCCTTGACCAACACAATAGAACCCTTCACAAAGACATAGTCAAATTAACCCAATAGTTTAGAAAATAACTCATGGGATTACGCGCCTTACAGAGAACCAAACTTCATGATGATTGCTTGAAAAAATTTATCTCTGGCTCTTAACTGCTTGGAAAATACTTGAATGCTTTTGTGATGAAGATAGAAAAAGAGCAGATACTTTATGTTGATTGAATTGAGGTAGTAGATGTCTCATCTGTCATTAAAGCTCATTTGCATGCCGCCCCAATGGCTCCAATCGCATTTGATACAAATTTAAATTTCAGTCGTCGATCTTTTATTTTTGTCAGATCATCGAATGACCATCTTCAAAAGGGCTGACGAAATCTCCATGTCAACATCGGTGGCCCACTGCAGAAAAACTGCCAAAGGAATACACGTGGCGCCCGCCTGTGATATCGCAATCACTAAACATCTTGCATCTTTGGATCAAGCGATGGTGGGCAACTGTTGATTCCTACCATCGGTGATCGTGTTCACTCATAGCAGTCAGCAGCACCAAACATAACCATCGAGCAACTTTTTACCAAGATTATAACATCACCATCGATCTTGAGCACGTGCATCTCACAACTATTTTAGTAACCCACTTTATAACGTATTTAAGTTCGACACAAATATTAAATGTTTTATTAATCCATTTTTGACATCGGTAGATTGGGACATGTGGTGCTCTCCTATGATATCGCAATTGCCAAACAACCAGCGGTGATGTCATCGCGAGATCGCGGGGAGTGGTCAATATCAATTGTAGGAAGATCGATGGTCATTAAAAACACAGCAATAAGCAACACCATACATAACTGTCGAGAAATTTTTTACCAAGATTATAACATCACTTTAGATCTCGAGCACATGCATCTTGCAACTGTTTTAGTAACCCACTTTATAATGTATTTAAGTCCGACACAAATATTAAATGCTTTATTAATCCCTTTTCAGGATCGGCAGATTGGGACACGTGGCGCTCTCCCATGATATCATAATCGCCAAACAACCAGCGGTGATGTCATCATGAGATTATGGGGAGCGGTCAGGATCAATTGTAGGAAGATCAACGGTCATTAAAAACACAACAGTCAGCAGCACTAAACATAACCGTCGAGCAACTTTTTACCAAGATTATAGCATCACCGTCGATCTCGAGCACATGCATCTCATAGTTTTTTTAGTAATCCACTTTATAACATATTTAAGTATGACACAAATATTAAATGCTTTATTAATCCCTTTTTGGCATCAACAGATTGGGACACGTGGTGCTCTCCCATGATATCGCAATTACCAAACAACTAGCAGTGATGTCATCGCGAGATCGCAGAGAGCGGTCAGGATCAATCATAGGAAGATCGACAGTCATTAAAAACACCCCCTGCAAAATTAAAAAACTATTAAAAAGTTAGGCGAAATAACCCTTTTGCATGTGCAGATTGCGCGGTCATCGGATGAAGTGATTTCAATCTTGACCATTGCTCGCAGACCTCACAAGGTTTCTGCTAACATCATAAATATGGTACGAGGCATGCGAGATTTTGCCATCTGTCACATTTGATGGTGGGGACCAGTTTTTCTCATTAATCGATTATGAAGGTTAATGCCGACAGCTCTTTCCGTATCGATGCATCGTGGCCATTCCTCGCTGACCTCACAAAATTAAAACTATAGTTTCAATAATGCTACGAGGTGTGCGATTTGGTGATGCGTGGACTCCGATGCTGTGTGCTAATAACAAAGGTGGGGCCCATTTCCTTGCTGATGTGGTGCTCGGTAGGTGAATAACCTATCTGTTTGGTGACTGGAGGGAGAATGTGGAATTTTCAAACTATATTAACTAAATCTGAGTCATTCTCCTTGCCAATGTTGCGATTGATCAATGGCTCGTATTTAAAAATAAACTGGTATTGTACGATAGCCATTTTATCTCGCGCGAGTGAATAGTAATGGCCGAGTTTGACTCTACCTACATAATTAAATGCTAAAATTTGCAAATTACTATTTCAGTTTTGTATCTCTACATTGAGAAAGAATTGCTTGGTATTGAGTGAAGCAAGTTGTGGTTATGATTTCTCAATTTTGCTGCCCTGGATGTTCTGCGATTGAAACCGTTAGTAGCACGTACACCATTTCTTGTAAATTTAGAATATTTTATGGTTTCTTGCTGGGCAATTCGTGATTGTTTCCTATCTCTGTTCTTGAAGAATTGATTGAATAGATTCGCTTTTAGAGCTTTTCTAGATAATTCCTAGGGTTTTTTTAATATTGAAAATTTTTCTATTAAGGCTAAAGGAGAAAATTGTAATTATTTGCTATCTGAAAATAAGCAAACCCTATTTCGAATTATCATTAGTCTAGTACAAATGGCACCCAAGGCCCAAAGTTATGGTTCTGAAACCACTACCAGGTCTTTATCCCAAGATATTATTGATTTGTTACAACCCTCTACTACCAAGAAGCAAGAGGGAAAGGTTTTTTTCTATGGGCCTCGAATCTTGGAAGGATTGACAAACAAACAAAATGTGCAATTCAAGATGCCGAGTTACCATACACCAGGTGGTAGTTGTTCTCCAATTGGTTTGGGAATAGGAATTTGTTGGTTCCTTTGTGTAACCCCTAGAGGTTAGACTTGGGTAAATTGGTGGTTCCTAATGTTTATATGGATGTAGATCTTTTAAAAGACATTGCTGCTAGATATGATCCCGTGGCCCAAATTGTCAAACCACATGCTGGTGTGCAGATGATTAAGATAATGAAAGAATAAATTATAGAGATTTTCAAATTGCACAAATGGAGTCAGGATATGGTTCATGTCGACTAGGAGGTTTTCAAACAAGAATGTAGAAATACTAGGGGTTTGTTCAAAACATCTTTCTTAATACCTCATTTGGCAGTCTCAAGAAGAGGAAAAAATCATAAGAAGGTAGTAATTGGCAGGAATGAGCCTGAACCTTTTCCTGTGGGCTATTTCGCCAGTTATTTCAAGAAGACTATTTGTGCTTTATGTCAAGTTTTGGGAGTCAGCTTAAAGAAAACCTTGCCTACCGATATTATGTATATGGCAGTAAATCTCCAGCACCCAAGTTTTAATGTAATCTGTGATTTTGCCACTTATTCGGCAGAGAAGATGCACACAGGTCTGGTAGCCCTAAAGGAGGGAAAGAATTGGGTTGAATTTAGATGGTATTCCTTGTTAATCCACATGTTTCTGTATAGGGGTCAGCCTGTGTTTCAAAAAGATATGAAATTAAAGAAGAAGGAAGGAAACATTGAAATGCCTATCCAATATTGGACTAGGATTCTTGACATGCATGATCATTAGTTTGATTATGTAACTTTCCATAATGTCTTCGGATCTAAACTAAGGGAGGCTCTGGTTCATGACCCCCCAAGGATCCCAAAAGAAATTCATGACTTCTTGAGGCCGATGGAGAGAAGGTCTGAATTGAACATAATGCACAATTGGGAAGACATTTTCCCTTATCGTAATACCATGGTTTTCAGGGTTTTTGGCACTAATGTCAATCCAAAGGTTCTGCCAAGGGAGGTGCCCCTTAGACTTGGATTTTTGGAAATCATGAGGCAGTTGGGGGGCGCTCAGGAACTACACTTGCTAGGTGAACAGAAGAAAGGTTCTTTTTTCCTTGAATATATAAAATTTTCCAATTTTGTTATGGCAGAGGGAGGATGGAAGGAGTTGCATCAATTACTTGGGCCTTATAGGCTAAGGATTGTGTGCCCTAGGAATCATGATCCTGAGGGTTTTATCTCTCAAATGAAGGCAAAACATCGGACAAGAGATTTTTTCCACAACTTCTACTTTCCTGAGGACATCATTAGGAATATTTTTTATTTGGAATTACAAGATGATAGAAAGGCACTATACATTGCCTACTCTAAAATGGTAAAAATTAAGTAGGAGAAAATACCTGGTTTCAATCCCATACCTAATTCTAAAGATGAGTTTAGCAGGGCAATGTATGCTATTGATAATTTTGAGAGCTTGGTTGGGATTTTGAAAGATGAAAGGGTTGTGGAAGAAATAGGAAAATCACAAACCATCGAGGAGTACCTTGGGGTAAAGGAAGAGGAGAGGCCTACTTATCAGCCCCAAAAGAAGATAAGGGTTTTTTCTAGAAGAAAGGGAATTAGGGCTGAAGATGTTGCTAAAAATATCGCACCATCTTCTTCAAGGCAGTTAGTACCAAATGTTGTTGATTTGGATTCTCCTCCAAGTTTTTCAGAATAGGCTTACCCACCATCACCAAAGAGGTAGAGGGTTGAAAGGGTAAAGATTGTTGATTGTGATGGTGATGAGGATGATGACATTATTGTCACTCCGGATGAAATGCATCCTGAGATACCATTGGACCTAATTGAAATTGCAACAAGTTTAGGTACAGTTTCTTTGAGGTTAGGAAAAGATGAAATCAAAGGAATAACAAGCAATGGTGACTTGATAATAGAAGCTTGCAGAGAGATCATGATGGATGACTCTTTTATTCAAACTGGTGCTTTTAAAGATTTTGTGTGGAGAGCACATACTGCATTATATGCTGAGAAGGTGGCACATGAGAGAAGTTTGCATCCAGAGCTCCCAGAGAATTTAATTCAAGCTAAGGTCAGGGAATAGATGAGAGAAAGATTCAAAGCAATAACACCAAAGTAGGGCCGGGAATTGGTACAAAAAACTGGACTATTGCTACTCCCACAATGGGATATCGCTGATGATGTGGTGTTTGACACAATAAGAAGGGCTAATAAGCCACTTCTTGCTACTGAAGAGGAGGCTACATTAGCACTCAAGGGATCGGCCTTTAGTGAGGAATGGGATGCATTGGCAATCTGGTCCCTATCTACTGGCTCTAAAAAAGCCAATTATTGCAGAACCTTCTGACTTCAGTGGTCACTTGGTTGTGAGGAGAGTTGCTAACACCCCAACACTGGAAGTTGTTGATATGGTCTTGAATGTTGCCAAATTCACCAGAGCAACTATTTAAGATTTGACCAAGGAGCGGGATACTCTGAGAGGCCAATATAATGACATTATTATTGAATATAATAAGAGTCAACAAAAGGTAGCAGAGTTAGAAACTGAATTAGCTTTATTGAGGCAACAAATGGATACCATGAGATCTCAAAAGCAAGCTAGTTCTAGCCACACTGTTCCCAACCCTCCAGTAAAGTAGTCTCAACCTCCTACACAAGCACAGTCTTTGGCTATTGTTCCATATAATATGGGACAAGTGCCTATCACTATTGAGAGGGCTACTAGCCCTGGAGGGGGACTTTCTGGGGAGAAACTGATTCATCAGGTTGAAGAATATAAGGAGATGGTAAAGCAAATCCGGGATGTAGTAGGGAGAAACAATGCAGTGATAGTGGACATTGTTTTGAAATATTTAAACAGAATGGTCCAGAGTAAGCTAAACAATGTTCATGCAAATTATGTCACAATGTTGCAAGCACTAAAAATGTTTGGGAGGGATAAAGAATTGGCCATCTCATTGCTAAAAAAATGGAGCCCTAGAATGGAGAAGTTGAGATTCATGGCAGTAGGGGCAAAACAGCATGGTGATAAATATCCTACTGTTATTGCAACATATCAATTGGTCAAGGGAATTGTTGAGAAGAAGTTTTAGGGATTTTCCGCCCCAATGGAATCCAAGATTAAATTGCTGAAAGATGTGTATGATGGAAAGGACCTAACCCCATTGCCTCATATTTTACATAGTCAGGATGAAGTCAAACCCCTACAGGTTTGGAAGGAGCAAATGAACAATATAATGATGTCTCAAACACATGAGATATGCAAAAATGCTGACATCCACATGCTAGAGAATACATTGGAAAAGTTGTCTTTTGTTATAAGTTTCTTAGAGAACTTTAATAAAAAGGCCACATCGATAATGGTAAAGTATGCTCCCCATCAAAACAAGGTTGATCAAGTTGTGGCTTTCTAATGGCCTTCCGAGGAGGAGTTTGAATTATGGAATAAGGTGTTCACTGATGAACTCGAATTATGAGTGTTATAGTCGAGAATTGCAACTTGGTCATGTATAATATAGGTCTGGCCTTAGATATTATATTCTAAAATTGCATTCTCCTTTTGACTCCAAATACAAGGTGCTGAGGTGGAGTTAATACTATAACGGCTAAGCATTCCTTCAATGTATGGGGAGCGGCCTTTGGAGCAATCTTTTCTTTCCTCCTTATCAACTAATGATGATCTTTGGCTTATGCTCTCCTCTCGCATAATAGAATTGTAACTGAATCAGGAGTTAGTGGTCCAATTACAAATGGATATGTGTACTCTCTGACTTGAAGCTTGTTGGCTCCCTTATTTTATAAAAGGGAATTCTGGGCCGAGAGAGTGGTTGGTTGAAATATCCAAGATATGAGAAATAAGAGTCTAGTAATATAGAGAGTATGAGTTGTAAGTCCAGGTTTAAAATTTTTTTGATTCAGATTGGAGATCTTTGTTAATCATGGGGTTTTTGAGCATGTTTGTATCAAACTCATGAATATTTGGAGTTTATTTGATCTCTTATTGTGTTATGTTACATGGATTATTAATGAAATATCGATCAAAGATGATTTTCATTGATTTTCATTTGTTCTTTACTGTGAATTATGTTTAACTACAACTCTAGTTCAAAGGATCAGTTAAATACTTTAGTTAACTAGTAAATTCATGCAATATAACAAATAGGATTCATAAAGGAGTAATAAACTTAGGTATGGATATATGGGTTGTAATGCAATTCATAATAGATCATAAGTGTTCAAAATGAAATTTACCCTGTAGTTCAGTTTTCTCTTTTGACTCCTTATGCTGGGATATGGCACTCGAATTCTAATTAATTTTTATTCTCATATGTTTTGTGTTATGGCATCAGGATATTTTACTCAAACATTTCCTATCAATTTACTGTATGTGATGTTTGCGATTCTCTGTTAAATGGACATGAGTCTTTTTTAAGCAATAGCCAATTTCTTGAAGGATTTGATCCTTTAACATTAATTGGGGATCTATCTGTTGCTTACTTGTGTGAAAATTAAATGAATTCTTTAAATGTTGTATGTTAAGAGTACATGTTAGGGAATACCCTCCTAGATTTTACAGAGTCGGAAGTGTAGGAGAATTAGCCTTATTGCTATTCTCGTAAAGTTGGCCATACTGTTCCTAGTCTTTTATTATTGAATGTGGGGAGTTCATAGGAGCTTCTAGGAAACACGTGTGGGTTGTAGTAAAAAAATGCCAATAGGTTCAATTGACAACATGATCTATTGAGTAATTACAAAGAATTCATAATTTGAAATTCTAGATTTTGACAACATGATCTATTGACAAGTAGGAAGTATTTTTCACATTGTGTCAAATTTTGATATTGTTATCGGGATTTAATTATGTAGTATTACAAGTCAAACTCATTGACCCATGTTTCATGAGTAGTGTTTCACAAGAACCCATCTCTCATGATAATTTATGGTCCACTTAGCACTCATTGTGTCTAAATGATTCTCAAAGCACTGAAGCACTAGGCCTTCCTAGGAGGTCACCCATCCCAATATTACATGATCCATGATTTTATTAATAATTGATCATTCTGGATTTTGACAAACTTGACACACAAATGACAATTTGACAATGAACTTAATGTATCACAATTAAGTTTCAAATTGAGTAACACAATAGAAACTAAAACAAATTGAGAGATTGTTATGAGGGTAGTGATGCAACTTTTCTAATTAGAGTGTATTCCATGAGATTATAATTCTTTGAGATATTTTGTCAAATAGTTCACAAGATTTGTCAATCCTCCCACATTTTACATAGATTTGAAAATGGAGTGTACAACCACAACATTTGAGAAAATTCATCTTCATATTATGCTTTGATGGATGTCTATACCTTGTTCCAAATCTCCCATATTAAGGAAATCGACAAGGATTTTGGTGAAGGTTGTGAAATTTGTCTATGCATCTACCAATTGCATTTGATTGAAAGTTTCTAAAACCTTTTAAAAAAAATCCATTATGTATATTCTACAATCATTATAGTCCACAATTTCACATTTATTTGGTTTTGCATCTACCAGTTGTATTTGCTTGAATTTTCCTACCGAATTTTCAATGTAGATCCATTTTGTGTATATCTTACAATTGTTGGTGTTTTTTCCCACATAGGATTTGCAATTCTCTAAGAGGTAGCCAACCTCCATTATAAAGAATTGCAAAGGCTAGTGGCCAACTAACAAGAGTCAGTCAAAGACTGACATCTCCTACACTTTTGGCTCTGTGAAACCAAGGTGGGTAAACCCAAGTGTGTTCATAAGAATGTTTCATGATTGGTAAGAACACTTCTTCTTACAGATGCAGTCCCCACTAACACTAACAGACAGTCATTACCCTGGTTGTGGAAAAACCAAAGAATAATAATAGATATCCCAAAGCAAGGAGACTGAAAATTATCATAAGATCTATATCCCAAAAAGAGATAGCAGTTGATATTTGTTAAAATGTTTGGTATTGAATCATCGTGCTTAGAGTCACAGTCCTATACCTGAAAGGAATTTACCAATACTATCCAGTGCCTCATCCATTGGGTGGGAGTCATATAAAACGTAATTCAAGATGAAAATGAACTTATCACCATAGTGCTTTGCTACCATGAGATTTGTCAGTATATTAAAACAATACTCCTTAGTGAATCCTGAGCATATAACCATAAACATGCAATTTGTGTTCAAGCATTTGATTAACTCATTAAGTTAAAGCAAGAGAACAAATTACACTTTCAACTACACCATTGAAACTAATAAACAAACCCTTGATAAATCCATTCATAATCCATGGCCCATACACAGGAGAGCAAAATGTCTTAATTTTTTTAGATTTCTTTCGATATCAGTAATTACAAAAGCATAGTATACTTATTTCATACTATTCCCAACCCAGCATGATTTCCTACATAATACCTTCAAAATCTTGCATTACCACTAACTGTACCTATTCTAAGCCTTCGAACCCAAAAAAAACAACAACCCTTAACAATGAGCCGTCAAATCTCCTTTATAGGATAGGAGAGCAACAAAGCAATAGGCTATATTGTTCATTCCAAAATTGACATTCCTCATCATTAGAAAAAACCATAATCAGTTCAAGGAATCAAAATAGTTATACCATTGTAACCAACCGGAGCTAAAGACAAAAGAGTGTGGCAGGCACGCATACGTCCACATCAACACACCACCCAAAAGTAACACACCCAACAACTACAACTACTTGCAAGACACATGGCCCCGGTAGAGGCGACCACTCCTGGTCCTCACTTCAGGAAGAAGTGAGAGCATCTTCCTTTTATCCACTTTAACACATGATCTGGTAGCATGGCACGACACCATCACAGTTATTGGGGCAACTACGAGGGGCTCTTGATTGACCCCCAATAGCTCGGTCATGGATGCCAAGTAACATTGGTAGTCCGAGTCAGTTTTGGACCCATCACCGTCAGAACCAGAAGACATCACAGTGGGGACTTGGAGGTCCTTGTCCCTTTAAAATTAGCATCATGGACAACCTCGGGCTTGCTAAGGACAGGTTGTACCCCGTCAGGCTGCAAATTTGTCACCTCGAGTCTAGTCCTTCTGCGCACAACCGAATGGTCCATTGAAAATAACACCTCACAAAATATAGGAGAGACTCAACCACCTACAAACAAGATAGCTCAAAATACGATGATAATACCAGATAACACAATAAGCATTTATAGATTTAATTGGTGTGAGAATATTAATTGCTCGAATGTAGCACTGCGAGCATTCAAGCATTTTAGTGGTTGACATAGCCACCACAAATTATTCCTAGCTTGCAAAGGCATGTCGTACAACCCATCATTGCATTTATCAGGAGAACAGTGTTCGCACATAGGAAATTTAGGTGAGGATCCACTGAAAAAATATGTGCCATTAATGAGAACAACTTCCAGAGAGCAAGAACTCCCAACGCGAATGAACAGGAACCTAAGAAAAATTGAACTGTTAATGTGGATCGAACATGGCAAGTCGGACGACTCAAATTGAGTCAAAAATTGTTTGAAAATCCACATCAGTGCCCTAGGAGAACCGTTCCCAATCACAACCCAAGAAAACAAGAGGTTGCAACTGGACAACGGGTCCCACCTAGCCCTGTCACTTCAAGAACTAGGCCACATGTCGCCTCTTCACAGACCTCACAGTACCCTCAGGGGCCTTTAATCTGATTCTGCAAGATCCACGAGGAAGGATTATTATTGATTTCCCTCGTTAATACCACATGGGTAGTAAATTTTAAGTCCCACCACAATCCTTGTACGGTCCAAATGATTTTTTTATCCTTTGTTGAAGAAACTATTACAATATATTTCTTATTTATGTACTTATTTTCCATACATGTTTATAAAAGTTTGAAATTATTAATAATATTAATTTTGGCAAGACATTAAAAGACTGTTGATTGTAAAAAATATGCATCCTAATGTGAAAATGCAAACAATGGAAGCAATGACTATAACACATAAATTTTTATGTAGTATCCAATTCAAAGAATCATGTTGCCCTCTACCTTGAATTTTTTAGTATAAAAAGCTAAGGAAATGCTATAAATAAGATAATAATTTTACTATTAGCATATACCAATTTTTATAGAGATGTAGATTGTTGAATCTTGTGGTTGTGTTGCTCATGATATGTGGTTGTCATTGATGTCAACACTATTAGCATTAATGTCTTAAAGGTTGTATATGTCGAGGATATTGAGAAAATTAGAATAAATATGTTGCAGATAGTCTGTGAAGTTGTGAAGATCAGAGTGGTGAAAATTTTTGTACGTTTGTATTTTGAAGTCGTGTATTAAAGGGTTTGTTGCTGAGCCTATCTAGTATATCCTTTGGAAGTTTCAGAGGTGTGCATCAAGATTGGAGTGAGTTATGAGTTTTTGTGTTCCTACAATTATTTTGTTGCTATAGTTGGTGTTTCTAACAGAAGAGAATGTAATTCTAGTGAATTGAATTGTTGTGTATGCTCTTGAGATGTTCATTGAAGTTTCTTGATCTCATACTCTATTATTGTGGTACGTCCACGTTGATTAGTGTGCTCGTGATCAAAGATTTTTCCTTTCCATGTTCGAGTTTTCATGTTCTTGGTTGACATGATGGTGGTAGCATTTTGTAGATCCTTGTGGATTAATTTTTGAATGCTTGGCATGTTCAAGGATGTTGCTTTAGGTCTTCGTTATGTTGTGACCGATTTAGGTTGGTGCGCATTGAGATTTGTTCATGAATTGGGGCGAGAGTTTATATTCATCTATTATTTATTTTACCATAAAGAGTTGTTAAGAGCAACTATGAAGGATGACATAAGAGCCATTTTGCTCATTCAAGTGAGAGCAATGAACGTAGCTTTTACTAGATATGTTTGAATAAAGATTAGACTAATTTGAATGCAAGTATGAGTGTGGGAATAGTTTACTTGCATGGCTGGTGGCATTTATGTGCCTAACTAAAACTGTCATCAGGCTTTTGAAGAGGCCAATTTCTCAATTCAACCTCATCAGATGGATTTAATAGTATTACCTTATGTAAGGAAGTGAGCCTTCCCTTTGAGCAGTGAGCTCTAGGCAGTGTTCCTGAATGCATGTGCATTCCTTATTCATTTCTTTTATACTTTTAACAGGGTATAAATTATGGATTAACCTCCACTGTGGTTTTTCCCCTAACAGGGTTTGTACACAAAAATCTTGGTGTTAGGTGTGTTTCTGATGTGTTGTTGATTCATGCTTTCACTGTTAATTATCATATTTAAGATTAAAGGTTAATAAGGTTAAATAAGTTTCAATTTTGTAACAACTGATTCGCCCCCCCTCTCAGTTGTCTATCCTTGTTTTCCAACATAGATATCTTCCATTTAAAAACACACAAAACAATATTCAGTAGATAATCAACCATCTTTCATTTGTATAGTGATTAAATATTTATCCCTATAGGAAATAAGAAGTCTATATAAAGAAAACTAACAAAGCCACAACTACCCCTATTTTGTAGTTTGGTGTGCATTCCTTACTCTCCCTAATCTTCTCTGATTATTTTGAACAGACCAAGTGTTGTAACTAAACTATGGTTCATTCTATGTGCATGTAATTTTGATCTTCATATAAGAAATATAAAAAATATTAATCTACTCTTGTCAAAACACAAACAACACTCAGATTTAGTATAAGAGTCAACCAATCATAAGGAAAACATAACATGAAAATAGGGTTAGGGTTAGATTTAGAGTTTTGGTTATGGTTGGGATTAGATATGAAAATAGGGTTAGGGTTTAGGATTACAATTAGGGTTATGTTTAGAATTAAGTTTTAGGGTTATTGTTATGATTAAGGGTTGTTTTTATATTTGGCTTAGACTTGGGGTTAGGATTAGGGATAGGGATAGGGCTAGGGTTAGGTTTATAGATAGGTTTAGGGTTATTAGAGTGAATGCAACTAATTAATAAAAGAAAAAATATTTAGGGTTAGGTAATTAGGGTTAGGGTTGGGGTTAGAGTTTTGGTTGTGGTTAGGGTTATAAAGATAGGATAAAGGTGAGGGTTAGGGTCAAGGTTAAGGTTTCAAGAAAAAGGGTTAGGTTATGATTAGGGTTAGGGCTAGGTTTAAGATTTGGATTATAGTTTAGGGTGTAGCATTTATCTTTAGTTTAGGGTTACAATTAGGGTTAAGGTTAGGGTGTAAGTTAAGGTTAGTGTTAGGGTTAGATTAGAATTAGGATCATGGTTTAGGGTTTAGGGTTAGAGTTATGTTTATGTTTAGGGTTGTGATAAAAAGGATTTGGGTTATGGTTAAGATTATGGTTCCTTCTATACAAATTCATACTTATCAATTTAATTAAATATTTTATATTCATGCATATCTACATGATTCTAATTTTGAAGCCGA
>CM021104.1:269058694-269120919 GCA_007115665.2 Sequoiadendron giganteum | reverse complement strand
AATGTAGAAATACTAGGGGTTTGTTCAAAACATCTTTCTTAATACCTCATTTGGCAGTCTCAAGAAGAGGAAAAAATCATAAGAAGGTAGTAATTGGCAGGAATGAGCCTGAACCTTTTCCTGTGGGCTATTTCGCCAGTTATTTCAAGAAGACTATTTGTGCTTTATGTCAAGTTTTGGGAGTCAGCTTAAAGAAAACCTTGCCTACCGATATTATGTATATGGCAGTAAATCTCCAGCACCCAAGTTTTAATGTAATCTGTGATTTTGCCACTTATTCGGCAGAGAAGATGCACACAGGTCTGGTAGCCCTAAAGGAGGGAAAGAATTGGGTTGAATTTAGATGGTATTCCTTGTTAATCCACATGTTTCTGTATAGGGGTCAGCCTGTGTTTCAAAAAGATATGAAATTAAAGAAGAAGGAAGGAAACATTGAAATGCCTATCCAATATTGGACTAGGATTCTTGACATGCATGATCATTAGTTTGATTATGTAACTTTCCATAATGTCTTCGGATCTAAACTAAGGGAGGCTCTGGTTCATGACCCCCCAAGGATCCCAAAAGAAATTCATGACTTCTTGAGGCCGATGGAGAGAAGGTCTGAATTGAACATAATGCACAATTGGGAAGACATTTTCCCTTATCGTAATACCATGGTTTTCAGGGTTTTTGGCACTAATGTCAATCCAAAGGTTCTGCCAAGGGAGGTGCCCCTTAGACTTGGATTTTTGGAAATCATGAGGCAGTTGGGGGGCGCTCAGGAACTACACTTGCTAGGTGAACAGAAGAAAGGTTCTTTTTTCCTTGAATATATAAAATTTTCCAATTTTGTTATGGCAGAGGGAGGATGGAAGGAGTTGCATCAATTACTTGGGCCTTATAGGCTAAGGATTGTGTGCCCTAGGAATCATGATCCTGAGGGTTTTATCTCTCAAATGAAGGCAAAACATCGGACAAGAGATTTTTTCCACAACTTCTACTTTCCTGAGGACATCATTAGGAATATTTTTTATTTGGAATTACAAGATGATAGAAAGGCACTATACATTGCCTACTCTAAAATGGTAAAAATTAAGTAGGAGAAAATACCTGGTTTCAATCCCATACCTAATTCTAAAGATGAGTTTAGCAGGGCAATGTATGCTATTGATAATTTTGAGAGCTTGGTTGGGATTTTGAAAGATGAAAGGGTTGTGGAAGAAATAGGAAAATCACAAACCATCGAGGAGTACCTTGGGGTAAAGGAAGAGGAGAGGCCTACTTATCAGCCCCAAAAGAAGATAAGGGTTTTTTCTAGAAGAAAGGGAATTAGGGCTGAAGATGTTGCTAAAAATATCGCACCATCTTCTTCAAGGCAGTTAGTACCAAATGTTGTTGATTTGGATTCTCCTCCAAGTTTTTCAGAATAGGCTTACCCACCATCACCAAAGAGGTAGAGGGTTGAAAGGGTAAAGATTGTTGATTGTGATGGTGATGAGGATGATGACATTATTGTCACTCCGGATGAAATGCATCCTGAGATACCATTGGACCTAATTGAAATTGCAACAAGTTTAGGTACAGTTTCTTTGAGGTTAGGAAAAGATGAAATCAAAGGAATAACAAGCAATGGTGACTTGATAATAGAAGCTTGCAGAGAGATCATGATGGATGACTCTTTTATTCAAACTGGTGCTTTTAAAGATTTTGTGTGGAGAGCACATACTGCATTATATGCTGAGAAGGTGGCACATGAGAGAAGTTTGCATCCAGAGCTCCCAGAGAATTTAATTCAAGCTAAGGTCAGGGAATAGATGAGAGAAAGATTCAAAGCAATAACACCAAAGTAGGGCCGGGAATTGGTACAAAAAACTGGACTATTGCTACTCCCACAATGGGATATCGCTGATGATGTGGTGTTTGACACAATAAGAAGGGCTAATAAGCCACTTCTTGCTACTGAAGAGGAGGCTACATTAGCACTCAAGGGATCGGCCTTTAGTGAGGAATGGGATGCATTGGCAATCTGGTCCCTATCTACTGGCTCTAAAAAAGCCAATTATTGCAGAACCTTCTGACTTCAGTGGTCACTTGGTTGTGAGGAGAGTTGCTAACACCCCAACACTGGAAGTTGTTGATATGGTCTTGAATGTTGCCAAATTCACCAGAGCAACTATTTAAGATTTGACCAAGGAGCGGGATACTCTGAGAGGCCAATATAATGACATTATTATTGAATATAATAAGAGTCAACAAAAGGTAGCAGAGTTAGAAACTGAATTAGCTTTATTGAGGCAACAAATGGATACCATGAGATCTCAAAAGCAAGCTAGTTCTAGCCACACTGTTCCCAACCCTCCAGTAAAGTAGTCTCAACCTCCTACACAAGCACAGTCTTTGGCTATTGTTCCATATAATATGGGACAAGTGCCTATCACTATTGAGAGGGCTACTAGCCCTGGAGGGGGACTTTCTGGGGAGAAACTGATTCATCAGGTTGAAGAATATAAGGAGATGGTAAAGCAAATCCGGGATGTAGTAGGGAGAAACAATGCAGTGATAGTGGACATTGTTTTGAAATATTTAAACAGAATGGTCCAGAGTAAGCTAAACAATGTTCATGCAAATTATGTCACAATGTTGCAAGCACTAAAAATGTTTGGGAGGGATAAAGAATTGGCCATCTCATTGCTAAAAAAATGGAGCCCTAGAATGGAGAAGTTGAGATTCATGGCAGTAGGGGCAAAACAGCATGGTGATAAATATCCTACTGTTATTGCAACATATCAATTGGTCAAGGGAATTGTTGAGAAGAAGTTTTAGGGATTTTCCGCCCCAATGGAATCCAAGATTAAATTGCTGAAAGATGTGTATGATGGAAAGGACCTAACCCCATTGCCTCATATTTTACATAGTCAGGATGAAGTCAAACCCCTACAGGTTTGGAAGGAGCAAATGAACAATATAATGATGTCTCAAACACATGAGATATGCAAAAATGCTGACATCCACATGCTAGAGAATACATTGGAAAAGTTGTCTTTTGTTATAAGTTTCTTAGAGAACTTTAATAAAAAGGCCACATCGATAATGGTAAAGTATGCTCCCCATCAAAACAAGGTTGATCAAGTTGTGGCTTTCTAATGGCCTTCCGAGGAGGAGTTTGAATTATGGAATAAGGTGTTCACTGATGAACTCGAATTATGAGTGTTATAGTCGAGAATTGCAACTTGGTCATGTATAATATAGGTCTGGCCTTAGATATTATATTCTAAAATTGCATTCTCCTTTTGACTCCAAATACAAGGTGCTGAGGTGGAGTTAATACTATAACGGCTAAGCATTCCTTCAATGTATGGGGAGCGGCCTTTGGAGCAATCTTTTCTTTCCTCCTTATCAACTAATGATGATCTTTGGCTTATGCTCTCCTCTCGCATAATAGAATTGTAACTGAATCAGGAGTTAGTGGTCCAATTACAAATGGATATGTGTACTCTCTGACTTGAAGCTTGTTGGCTCCCTTATTTTATAAAAGGGAATTCTGGGCCGAGAGAGTGGTTGGTTGAAATATCCAAGATATGAGAAATAAGAGTCTAGTAATATAGAGAGTATGAGTTGTAAGTCCAGGTTTAAAATTTTTTTGATTCAGATTGGAGATCTTTGTTAATCATGGGGTTTTTGAGCATGTTTGTATCAAACTCATGAATATTTGGAGTTTATTTGATCTCTTATTGTGTTATGTTACATGGATTATTAATGAAATATCGATCAAAGATGATTTTCATTGATTTTCATTTGTTCTTTACTGTGAATTATGTTTAACTACAACTCTAGTTCAAAGGATCAGTTAAATACTTTAGTTAACTAGTAAATTCATGCAATATAACAAATAGGATTCATAAAGGAGTAATAAACTTAGGTATGGATATATGGGTTGTAATGCAATTCATAATAGATCATAAGTGTTCAAAATGAAATTTACCCTGTAGTTCAGTTTTCTCTTTTGACTCCTTATGCTGGGATATGGCACTCGAATTCTAATTAATTTTTATTCTCATATGTTTTGTGTTATGGCATCAGGATATTTTACTCAAACATTTCCTATCAATTTACTGTATGTGATGTTTGCGATTCTCTGTTAAATGGACATGAGTCTTTTTTAAGCAATAGCCAATTTCTTGAAGGATTTGATCCTTTAACATTAATTGGGGATCTATCTGTTGCTTACTTGTGTGAAAATTAAATGAATTCTTTAAATGTTGTATGTTAAGAGTACATGTTAGGGAATACCCTCCTAGATTTTACAGAGTCGGAAGTGTAGGAGAATTAGCCTTATTGCTATTCTCGTAAAGTTGGCCATACTGTTCCTAGTCTTTTATTATTGAATGTGGGGAGTTCATAGGAGCTTCTAGGAAACACGTGTGGGTTGTAGTAAAAAAATGCCAATAGGTTCAATTGACAACATGATCTATTGAGTAATTACAAAGAATTCATAATTTGAAATTCTAGATTTTGACAACATGATCTATTGACAAGTAGGAAGTATTTTTCACATTGTGTCAAATTTTGATATTGTTATCGGGATTTAATTATGTAGTATTACAAGTCAAACTCATTGACCCATGTTTCATGAGTAGTGTTTCACAAGAACCCATCTCTCATGATAATTTATGGTCCACTTAGCACTCATTGTGTCTAAATGATTCTCAAAGCACTGAAGCACTAGGCCTTCCTAGGAGGTCACCCATCCCAATATTACATGATCCATGATTTTATTAATAATTGATCATTCTGGATTTTGACAAACTTGACACACAAATGACAATTTGACAATGAACTTAATGTATCACAATTAAGTTTCAAATTGAGTAACACAATAGAAACTAAAACAAATTGAGAGATTGTTATGAGGGTAGTGATGCAACTTTTCTAATTAGAGTGTATTCCATGAGATTATAATTCTTTGAGATATTTTGTCAAATAGTTCACAAGATTTGTCAATCCTCCCACATTTTACATAGATTTGAAAATGGAGTGTACAACCACAACATTTGAGAAAATTCATCTTCATATTATGCTTTGATGGATGTCTATACCTTGTTCCAAATCTCCCATATTAAGGAAATCGACAAGGATTTTGGTGAAGGTTGTGAAATTTGTCTATGCATCTACCAATTGCATTTGATTGAAAGTTTCTATAACCTTTTAAAAAAAATCCATTATGTATATTCTATAATCATTATAGTCCACAATTTCACATTTATTTGGTTTTGCATCTACCAGTTGTATTTGCTTGAATTTTCCTACCGAATTTTCAATGTAGATCCAGTTTGTGTATATCTTAATTATAATGTGTTGGTGTTTTTTTCCACATAGGATTTGTAATTCTGTAAGAGGTAGCCAACCTCCATTATAAAGAATTGCAAAGGCTAGTGGCCAACTAATAAGAGTCAATCAAAGAGTGACATCTCCTACACTTTTGGCTCTGTGAAACCAAGGTCGGTAAACCCAAGTGTGTTCATAAGAATGCTTCATGATTGGTAAGAACACTTCTTCTTGCAGATGCAGTCCCCACTAACACTAATAGACAGTCATTACCCTGGTTGTGGAGAAACCAAAGAATAATAACAGATATCCCAAAGCAAGGAGACTGAAAATTATCATAAGATCTATATCCCAAAAAGAGATAGCAGTTGATATTTGTTAAAATGTTTGGGTATTGAATCGTCGTGCTTAGAGTCACAGTCCTATACCTGAAAGGAATTTACCAATACTATCCAGTGCCTCATCCATTAGGTGGGAGTCATATAAAACGTAATTAAGATGAAATTGAACTTATCACCATAGTGCTTTGCTACCATGAGATTTGTCAGTATATTAAAACAATACTCCTTAGTGAATCCTGAGCGTATAACCATAAACATGCAATTTGTGTTCAAGCATTTGATTAACTGATTAATTCAAAGCAAGAGAAAAAATTACACTTTCAACTACACCATTGAAACTAACTAAACAAACCCTTGATAAATCCATTCATAATCCATGGCCCATAAATAGGATAGAAAAATTTCTTAATTTTTTTAGATTTCTTTCGATATCAGTAATTACAAAAGCATAGTATACTTATTTCATACTATTCCCAACCCAGCATGATTTCCTACATAATACCTTCAAAATCTTGCATTACCACTAACTGTACCTATTCTAAGCCTTCGAACCCAAAAAAAACAACAACCCTTAACAATGAGCCGTCAAATCTCCTTTATAGGATAGGAGAGCAACAAAGCAATAGGCTATATTGTTCATTCCAAAATTGACATTCCTCATCATTAGAAAAAACCATAATCAGTTCAAGGAATCAAAATAGTTATACCATTGTAACCAACCGGAGCTAAAGACAAAAGAGTGTGGCAGGCACGCATACGTCCACATCAACACACCACCCAAAAGTAACACACCCAACAACTACAACTACTTGCAAGACACATGGCCCCGGTAGAGGCGACCACTCCTGGTCCTCACTTCAGGAAGAAGTGAGAGCATCTTCCTTTTATCCACTTTAACACATGATCTGGTAGCATGGCACGACACCATCACAGTTATTGGGGCAACTACGAGGGGCTCTTGATTGACCCCCAATAGCTCGGTCATGGATGCCAAGTAACATTGGTAGTCCGAGTCAGTTTTGGACCCATCACCGTCAGAACCAGAAGACATCACAGTGGGGACTTGGAGGTCCTTGTCCCTTTAAAATTAGCATCATGGACAACCTCGGGCTTGCTAAGGACAGGTTGTACCCCGTCAGGCTGCAAATTTGTCACCTCGAGTCTAGTCCTTCTGCGCACAACCGAATGGTCCATTGAAAATAACACCTCACAAAATATAGGAGAGACTCAACCACCTACAAACAAGATAGCTCAAAATACGATGATAATACCAGATAACACAATAAGCATTTATAGATTTAATTGGTGTGAGAATATTAATTGCTCGAATGTAGCACTGCGAGCATTCAAGCATTTTAGTGGTTGACATAGCCACCACAAATTATTCCTAGCTTGCAAAGGCATGTCGTACAACCCATCATTGCATTTATCAGGAGAACAGTGTTCGCACATAGGAAATTTAGGTGAGGATCCACTGAAAAAATATGTGCCATTAATGAGAACAACTTCCAGAGAGCAAGAACTCCCAACGCGAATGAACAGGAACCTAAGAAAAATTGAACTGTTAATGTGGATCGAACATGGCAAGTCGGACGACTCAAATTGAGTCAAAAATTGTTTGAAAATCCACATCAGTGCCCTAGGAGAACCGTTCCCAATCACAACCCAAGAAAACAAGAGGTTGCAACTGGACAACGGGTCCCACCTAGCCCTGTCACTTCAAGAACTAGGCCACATGTCGCCTCTTCACAGACCTCACAGTACCCTCAGGGGCCTTTAATCTGATTCTGCAAGATCCACGAGGAAGGATTATTATTGATTTCCCTCGTTAATACCACATGGGTAGTAAATTTTAAGTCCCACCACAATCCTTGTACGGTCCAAATGATTTTTTTATCCTTTGTTGAAGAAACTATTACAATATATTTCTTATTTATGTACTTATTTTCCATACATGTTTATAAAAGTTTGAAATTATTAATAATATTAATTTTGGCAAGACATTAAAAGACTGTTGATTGTAAAAAATATGCATCCTAATGTGAAAATGCAAACAATGGAAGCAATGACTATAACACATAAATTTTTATGTAGTATCCAATTCAAAGAATCATGTTGCCCTCTACCTTGAATTTTTTAGTATAAAAAGCTAAGGAAATGCTATAAATAAGATAATAATTTTACTATTAGCATATACCAATTTTTATAGAGATGTAGATTGTTGAATCTTGTGGTTGTGTTGCTCATGATATGTGGTTGTCATTGATGTCAACACTATTAGCATTAATGTCTTAAAGGTTGTATATGTCGAGGATATTGAGAAAATTAGAATAAATATGTTGCAGATAGTCTGTGAAGTTGTGAAGATCAGAGTGGTGAAAATTTTTGTACGTTTGTATTTTGAAGTCGTGTATTAAAGGGTTTGTTGCTGAGCCTATCTAGTATATCCTTTGGAAGTTTCAGAGGTGTGCATCAAGATTGGAGTGAGTTATGAGTTTTTGTGTTCCTACAATTATTTTGTTGCTATAGTTGGTGTTTCTAACAGAAGAGAATGTAATTCTAGTGAATTGAATTGTTGTGTATGCTCTTGAGATGTTCATTGAAGTTTCTTGATCTCATACTCTATTATTGTGGTACGTCCACGTTGATTAGTGTGCTCGTGATCAAAGATTTTTCCTTTCCATGTTCGAGTTTTCATGTTCTTGGTTGACATGATGGTGGTAGCATTTTGTAGATCCTTGTGGATTAATTTTTGAATGCTTGGCATGTTCGAGGATTTTTCTTTAGGTCTTCATTATGTTGTGACTGATTTAGGTTGGTGCACATTGAGATTTGCTCATGAATTGGGCTGAGAGTTTGTATTCATCTATTATTTATTTTTGGCCGACAGAGTTGTTAATGTAAATTCATGAAGTTGATATATAAGAGCGATTGTTTTATTCATGTAGAGATAATGAATGTGAAGTGTATTCAAGATATGTGTGAATAAAGATTAGATCATTTGAATGCAAAGTAGAGTGTGAAGAAGTTTACGCAAAGTATGAAGTAGTATTTATGTGCCTAACTGAAACTGTCATTAGGCTTTTGAAGAAGTCAATTTCTCAGTTCAACCTCATCAGATGGATTTAATTTGACTACCTTATGTAAGGCAGTGAGCCTTCCCTTTGAGCAGTGAGCTCTAGGCAGTGTTCCTGAATGCATGTGCATTCCTTATTCATTTCTTTTATACTTTTAACAGGGTATAAATTATGGATTAACCACCACCATGGTTTTTCCCCTAATAGGGTTTGTACACAAAAATCTTGGTGTTATGTGTGTTTCTGATGTGTTGTTGATTCATGCTTTCAATGTTAATTATCATATCTGAGATTAAAGGTTAATAAGGTTAAATAAGTTTCAATTTTGTAACAACTGATTCACCCCCCCTCTTAGTTGTCTATCCTTGTTTTCCAACATAGATATCTTCCATTTCAAAACACACAAAACAATATTCAGTAGATAATTAGCCATCTTTCATTTTTATAGTGATTAAATATTTATCCCTATAGGAAACAAGTAGACTATATAAAGAAAACTAACAAAGCCACAACTACCCCTATTTTGTAGTTTGGTGTGCATTCCTTCCTCTCCCTAATCTTCTCTAATTATTTTGAAGAGACCAAGTGTTGTAACTAAACTATGGTTCATTCTATGTGCATGTAATTTTGATCTTCATATAAGAAATATAAAAAATATTAATCTACTCTTGTCAAAACACAAACAACACTCAGATTTAGTATAAGATTCAACCAATCATAAGGAAAACATAATATGAAAATAGGGTTAGGGTTAGATTTAGAGTTTTGGTTATGGTTAGGATTAGATATGAAAATAGGGTTAGTGTTTAGGATTACAATTAGGGATTATAGTATTAGGGTTGTATTTAGAATTAAGTTTTAGGGTTATTTTTATGATTAAGGGTTGTTTTTATATTTGGCTTAGACTTGGGGTTAGGATTAGGGCTAGGGATAGGGCTTGGGTTAGGTTTGCAGATAGGTTTAGGGTTATTAGAGTGAATGCAACTAATTAATAAAAGAAAAAATATTTAGGGTTAGGGTTGGGGTTAGAGTTTTGGTTGTGGTTAGGGTTATAAAGATAGGATAAAGGTGAGGGTTAGGGTCAAGGTTAAGGTTTCAAGAAAAAGGGTTAGGTTATGATTAGGGTTAGGGCTAGGTTTAAGATTTGGATTATAGTTTAGGGTGTAGCATTTATCTTTAGTTTAGGGTTACAATTAGGGTTAAGGTTAGGGTGTAAGTTAAGGTTAGTGTTAGGGTTAGATTAGAATTAGGATCATGGTTTAGGGTTTAGGGTTAGAGTTATGTTTATATTTAGGGTTGTGATAAAAAGGATTTGGGTTATGGTTAAGATTATGGTTCCTTCTATACAAATTCATACTTATCAATTTAATTAAATATTTTATATTCAGGCATATCTACATGATTCTAATTTTGAAGCCGAGTTACCTGGGGTAGCATGGGCATAGTAGCATGGAGCATAAAGAAGTGCCAAGTCATGCCAAGTCATGGTGAGTTAAGGTAGGTTGCAAGGGTAAGGCAACTCTACAAAGTGAGTTGGACTTATCAAGATGTTAGCTATGCTAGGAAGAGTCTCCAAATCAAGGGTCGAAGGTCCCTATGCATGGGTTATTACTAGTGATGAGAAGTTATAAATGGGGGAGTCAGCCTAGAGTACGGTGTCATCCTATCGATGTCTAGTATTTGGACTAATAACTTATATAGGGAGGTATGGTTGTTCAAGGAAAGGAGCACCATAGGGATGCAACCGGGTTGCACAGAGAGTCCATAGCCGAACACCAAATGGAAAGGGTGTTCCAATACTCTTCCTTGCAGGAGCGAAAAGAAGTAGCTCCCGCCTCAAGTCCCATAGTGACTCAGGTGTTCATCATAGTCTTAGGAGCGAGGAAGTCTCATTTTTCCATAGCTATGAAGTGAGGGGTTTTGTGCTGAACCCAATGTACCAAACCCTATGAATGCAATAACAAGGCCAACATGGGTTAGTTCCTAGACATGTTGTCGAGGGAGCTAGATGTTGGAACTATCTTTTAATGACTGTCGATCATCCATCAGTTGATCATGACCATTCCCCACAATCCTGACTGCTATGAATGAACATGATTGCCAATGGTGGCCACTTCATTTTAGCTTATAAGGTAGTTTAAAAGGAATATACTTATCTTCGATGTGGTTAATGAAGCCTTGACATAGCCTATTAGATTCCAAATTTAATTCTTAAGGGTCTACTTTAGATTCCAAGTGAAAATATAAGTTAACCTAGGCATCACTATCCATATTTGTAAACTATTGTGTTACACATGGATAAATTATTTCTAAGATATCTTAAGCAAATACAACAGATTTAGCAATAAATAGTGAGGTGTCTAATTAAACTATGCCGAATCCTCACTTTATCACAATAATTGCAAAGGATAAATCGACTTGGTTATTTTTTATATATAAATTGGGAAACCAAGGTCCCAACCCTATTACATAGCAAGCTCGAAGGATATGAAAAGAAAAACCAAAAAATAACTAACTATAAATAATTAATAGAAGAACAAACAAAAATAGCACATAAATAACTAACAAACAACAAGAAAAAACTACAAGTTGCAGCCTGTCTTTTGGGGAGTCACATATCCCCAAACTTCAAAAAGGAAAGAAAAAATATCATCCTTAGGGTATTTCTTTCTATCCTTCTTTAAAACAAGACTATCAAGATTACCCTTCAACCTTCTTTTCTAGAACTCCCACACAAAATTCTAGAGTAGAAGCATAGAAGTAACCTATGGATCACCTTATTACTAAAATTAAGCCATTATTGACTCTTTCCTCCAAAGTTTCTAGAATTTGCTCCAAATAATTAATAGAATTGGTGTTATGGCCACAATGAGAACATAAATGCACAAGATCAAACTTATTTTCCACCTAAATTCCTTTACCCTTGACATCATCCATGGCCACCATATCATTTCTAGGGACTAAATTCAATCATCCCCTATGTTAGAAGACTTAGTGTCATAAAGAACATTCATTTCTGAAAAAGGTTGACACCAAAATCATTGGAAAGAGAAACATCTTCCTCTTACATGAAGTCTTGAGAGTGACTGAACTCTTTGTTCCCACTATTGATACAGTCATTGTCCTTGTGATCAACAAAGCCTTTGTTGTTAATTAGAAACTAATTCTACATTGGGTTTAGTGCTAGGGGTAGTAGAAATTATGGCCACCAACCTATTATATCTTCTTACAAGGTTCCCCTTAAAAGGTTTTCCAATACCAATATTATTATTAACAGTAGCAACAATAAGAACCTTAGTCATTGTTGCCCACAAGTAAGGACTAAAATTTAGGGTTTTTACTCTTAGTCTTGGAGATGTGAACATCACTAGGAATGTCCACATGGATATGAGAGGAAAATTTCAATAGAGAACCAATGGCAAAAAGATTAGGGCAACCTAAGTCATCATAATCAGCCAGAACTTTACCAAGCTCAAGTTTTCCCTCCACCACTTTACTAGGCACATCATCAAATGTAATTTTTTGCTTGAAAAGGAATGAGGAATGTTTGATAGGTTTTCTCTTACCCTTAGGAGGAGAGGGATCATGCAAATCACTAAGATTCCCACCTTTAGCTTTGATAAGAATAGGGGTAGGGAATAGATTAGACTTTAAAATAAGAGAGCTAACAAAATTCTAAGAGAACATAGCAAGGTGGACTTATGGAGTCTAAATATTAAGCCCTCATGTATAGGCATCACAAATTTATCCATTAAGACCTCCTTACTGAAACACTTAAGAGAACTTAGGACAAAATAAGGAAAACAAGCAATCTTATTATGTTTAAGATGGTCATGCAAGAAATGGTAATGAAAAACACATTTAAAACTACCTTCAACACTGAAGTACTTAATTGTCACTCTACTAAACTCATCATTCAAAACCATTCTATAATTCGATGAGTTCTCCCCTTTTCAAAATTTGGTTGATGGTTTCCATGTCCATCATTTTGCCCTATTAATGACCTTCCTACCTTCAATATTCAACCTAGTAGCAGCTCTGATGGTTTCCTTTGAAATGAAAAATCTAACACCGCCCACAATAACCTTTTTATCCTTTTATGAAGCAAAAAATTATTTTGAAAGGACTTGACCAGAGCAACATAGGGACTCAAAGTAGGGAGAAATTCTACCCTCTTAAAAAAATGTCATAGTATGGCATTATTTCTCACCTCCTTGGGGGATGTGAGTTTAGTTTGGCATAATATATCCCCTGTAGTATCTAAACCCTTGCAAAAAATATTAAACTAAGAAATATACATTTGGAACTTAGTAGGAAGAAAACACAAGCATTCACCTAAGAGAATAGGCTTCGTAAAAATTTGAGGCTTATTCACTATCATGCAAAACTAACATGTTCATATGATCATACCATGGAGAAACCTCCCAACCATAAGTGACTTGATTGAAGTGACTATATCGTTATTTTTAAGTAAATGCATATTTATGGAAGCTTGGGCATAATAATTAGAAGGACCAGAATTACCAATACTAACATTATGCAAGCAACCTGCAAGGGGTTCATAACAAGACTATTTAATGACATCAATTTGGTTGAAGGAAATAACATCCATTTGAAGACTTCCTCAAACATAATCACAAGGGATAAAAATACCCCTCTTGAGCCAAAGAAATATGATACATAGACACCAAAAATTATCACTAGGGTAAAACTCAATATCCTTCCCCAAGCACCCATTAAATGACAATTTCATTATTTTCATTAATAAGGTTATTGATAATACTTTGAGAAGTAAAGCAACTTCGTATAGACTGATATGGCCCAATGACATTAAAAATATCATCTATGCAATCATATAATAATTCATTAATAGAAAAAGGAAAAGATAAAATCCAACAACTAATTAAGCAAGGATCATATAGAGATGTCATATTAGGAAACCTCTAACAAATTCTATGGTGCAACGAGCCATAGTATTATTAAACTCATGTCAACAACAAAGTGTTAGAAATGGGAAATCTTCCTTTGACGACATACCCTTTAGGTTCCAATCCATAAGCTCATATGCATGCCCAGGTTTTTCCACTTGTTTAATCCATTTCCAAATGAGAAATTTTCCAAGCATGAAGAATGAAGAATAAACCCAAAAACATGTATGATAATAGAGGGAGTAGTTTATTTTGCATTGACTCTTCATTACAATTCAAAGTATCATGTATTCCTTCTCCCATAAAATTTTTCATGGGAGGAAGGGGAGAATATTTCTAGTATTAGACACATCTAGCCTATCACCATTTTTGTTAGAACAAAAGAGTAAATGCCAATGCCAAATCCAACACCATTTATCATAGTGACCCTTTGTTGGAAAAGGAAACACCAATGCCAATATTCACTACTCCAATCACTGGCTTCTATCCTTCTTTTTTTCTAAATATAGCTTGTAGGCCACCTCTATGACCACCCATCTCACTATCAATGTTGCCATCACTAGAACAACTATTCAATGGTCATTTTTCTAATGAATCCTTTCTCACTCTCTTGGAGGACAAACGTGACATTGTTTAGGATATTCAATGCCTAGATATTTTCTAGAAAGCTTAAAGGACAAATATATAGTGGCATAAAACTTAATGTTATAGGAAATCATTCTTAGCCAAGACCAATTGGTTCAATTCCTATGGATAGAAGGGGGTTGATCATAAGGAAGTGTTGAGATTCCTAAGCATCTCTTTTACCTTTTAGGTATCTCCTTCCTCTTTAAGGAAACATATCATTTCTAGAGCTGTGATAAATTATCATATTAAATTATGAAGCCCCTTTCTTTGGCAAGGAGATTCCATGTGTGTTCAAAAATTCTTGTTGCACATGTTTCCATTACTCATGTTGCTAACAACCTTGCAAATCCTCATATTTGAAGATTGAAAAAATCCAAAGGAATATTTTATGGCCTCCCTTTAACCAAGGAAAATGGTTTCACAAAGTATCCTAGGAGTTTTATTATTTCCCTCATGACTATAATAGGCTTGGCTTACTTTATATTCACTACTCTAAATGGCGCCATAATAGGCTTTGCTTGCTTTATATTCACTACTCTCAATGGTGCCATAATTTCAAATTTAATTAAAATACTCTAAAACCTAACTAAACTAGGTTGTAGCGCATCAAATTGGACAAGTGAAAGGTCAATACTAGTGCTGAGGAAGATTTTGGAGGAGTGAAAACAAGGTCAATACCAGCACCAACGAAGAGTTTGGAGCTAAAACAAGGTTAATACTAGCAACGAGGATGAGGTTGAGGGCACTCAGGGAAAATCGACGACCAAGGGACAATGAGTACTGTAAGTTTGGCACCCCCATTCTCTTTAACCTGACATTTAAATTCCTAGTTTCCAAAGATCTTCTCATACATTGGCCCCCCCATTCTCATAAAATGGTATAAGATAAGACAGAAAAAATAAAATAGCTTAGTCTTTCACATTTTTATAGTGATTACTACAGGCACATAGACCAATTCTTCATAATAGAAGAATTTGATCATACTTTTCAAATGATGGCATTATGAGAAAACCTTAGGTTAAATGAATAATTCCTAGCTAAGTTCTTGAAATCATGTCCAACCATATAAGAGAAGACCGCTGCTATGTGTACTTGGATAACATGGGGAAAGGCTCTTTGGGCTCTTTCATCAATCTGTGTATTGTTAAATTTTAACACCTAAAAGTGAGAATGAATAATCTTTCCTAGGATGGTGGCCAATTATGCTTCTCAACACCTAGATTACAAAATCCTTGTCAATATCATTTCCATCACAATTAAACCTATTGCTTGAGTTATAGTCATAGAGGTAAACAAATTGGCTTTCTTGATAGTAGATACATTCTAGACAATTCAATCCTTGCATCGGAGATTGTTGAATGGGCCCAACAAACTACTCATGATGCCCTTACTATTAAGTTAAAAGTTTGACAAGGCATATGATTGCATCAAATGTCCTTTCATTTATAAAAGGCTCAAATGGATTTATTTTCAACCTTAAATTATTATCACACATTCAAAATTACAAAATACCAGTTAATGAAGAACCTTCATTTGAAGGTGATGTCGTCATGACCTTTGAATGAAGAACCTTCATTGAAAAATGATGCCATGTGAAGACTTTCAAATGAATGTATTTTTTATTTTAAATATTTCATGTCCAAAATGCTTTATAAAAGGAACCTTGGCATGAAGGACCTTCAAATGAAGACCTTAATTCAAAGGTCCTTCATTAGAAGATCCTTCATATGAAGGTTCCTTTAATGCCATCCCATTATAGCTCTTAGAATTGTTAGAGATATTTTTGTTTCGAAGTAGAGATTGGACCATCAAACAGTGTCACCATGACTCTACCAAGATATCCATCGAATTCATAAACCCTGACTTTACAACCACAAATTTAGAAGAAAATTGCCCCTGTCAGGCCTAGGACATTAATTCAATGCCAAGTTTCTTGCTTTAAAAGACCCCTAAATGCAATTAACCTCTATCATACCATGATGCACACCAATCCACCGAGTTACAGTTCCAAGATAGTGGGTGGATTGGTGGATGTCATTTCTATTTACCCCTCAAACTCTTACATAGGTAAAACAAGGTAGTCCCTATAAATTTGGTAAAGATGTGCCACTCCAGTCATCAAAATTCTTTACCAGTACCTTAATCTTCCTACTCAAATCATCAGGCAAGGCTTGAAAACCTTGCAGTGATTTTACAAAAACTTGAGTAGGCCTTAATGATTGGGGCCTGTTGTCTACATCGAATCTAGAGGCCTTATACATAACATCTAGGTCATTGGCCCTAGGGATTCGGGTGTTCAACTAAAGGAAAAACTAATTCCTGATCCCTAGTAATGTTTATTATTGAATCTAAAAATAAAGAATATATAGAATAAACTGATGGTAATCTACCATCAACTCCCTAATTCAAATGCCTAAAAATTGTGTCTACAACTTCATTTTGCTTGGCAACTGCTCCCTTCTCACTTTCTTTTAGAGTTACCTATAGCTCTCTAATCTTATTAAGCATCTGCTATTTGGTGGGATCTATAGAGTACTGAACCTCCTCTTCAACTAGCTCTAATGAAGGACTAGGAGCAGGAGTCTGGATGGGGGACACAGGAGTAGAAACAATTGGAGAAGTTGGAGGTACTAATCTTGATGTAGAATGTATGGCCAAGGTACCGGGAGCACTAGAAGACTCGCCCACATGTCTGTACTTAAACCTATCTACCTCAGTTTGTAGCTCAACATTCCTTTGCTACATTCTACTATACTCTCCAATAATGGTGTTATACTTCTCCATCAAACTTTTCTTCTCAGCTTCTTCTATTTCAGCTGTCTTTTGGGCCAATTTGGCCACATTTACATTCAAGTTTGTAGCTTCTGTAGTTGAAGTTTCATAAGCTCTTTTGATTATTAACCCTCCCCTTAGGTTTGGGCTAATATCAGTAACATAGGGCACAGGCCAACCTAAACTTAGGAAGTAATAAAGTTAGGAAAAATATTTAACTCAATTTATAAAAAGGGGCCCGGCCTAGATGAAACAATGAGACATAAGTCATTTTAATACCCACTCCAAAAAGGTAATGGCCGAATATATCTCACCCAAGATTTTACATGGAACATTATGATTTTTATGAAAGCCAAGGTAAAACGTACCCAACCTTAGGTTCCTCCCAAACAATGTAACAAGCCATGACAAGGGAAAAACATAAATGGAATTCAAAGAACAAGATTTGAAACTCCATCAAATCCACCATGATGCACACCAATCCACCGAGTTACAGTTCCAAGATAGTGGGTGGATTGGTGGATGTCATTTCTATTTAGCCCTCAAACCCTTACATAGGCACAACAGGGCAGTCCCTGTATTTGATTGTTTAATCCCACAAAACAGTGATTGAGAACTTCAAAACAAATGCAAATGAAGGGAACACATATATTTATCTACACCAATGATCTTAGAGAATTTCAAGCTTGTATGGATCCATACAACACAAAAAAACTTCAGAAAATTTGAAAAAACACAGAAAATTGCTTCAAGAACGTGGTATCTGATATGAAATTTTGTTATCAACTCCTCCAACAATTGCAATGGGATGGGAATACAATATGATAGAAGTGCGATAAAAAATGTATCATTTGAAGCATCAAACCAATATACAAAGATGAAAGAAAGTATTAACCCCTTAAACTGAAGTGTTACAAAGTTTGGGAGTTAAAACGTTAAGTAGATTTGATTTGTGATGGAGACATTTGGACAGTAGTAACAATAACTTGCAATCTATCAAGACTTGATTACCTTATAACCTGTCAAATTCTAGCAATGAAATGATAGATTAATCGTCATGTCACCTTTGCATCACATCACCATGAAAGAACTTCATCCAACATCCTTATGAGTGTAGGTACCACCAAATAGGTATTTTTCAGATTTGTCTTCCTCGAGTGAGGGAATTTCAGGAAGAGAAGAGGAAAGTGAGACATGTAGTAGGTCTAAAAGAGGGAGACCAACTAGAGGTCAAAAGATTAGAAGAAAATTTCGTAAACGCATGGAATTTTTTCTTGCTGAAGGGGGGTCATGTTCTTATGATGATGAGAGCATAGGCGACATCGAGGTGCCCTTGAGGTACAAACATCTACGGAAACAATGGGTACCCAAGGAACTTCCTCCAATAAACATTGATCTTTGTGTCAATGAGAGGATATATCGCATAGCACCATCATCATTACATGGTTTGGGCCTATTTTGCATGGATGACATAAAGGTCTGTTACGACAAAGTTACTGAGTTGATGGAGTATGTTGGAACCTATTACTGTTACGAAGACTAGATGTAGCTGGTTTGATATACATGAAGTATGCGTAGGTATGCACTATCAGCAAATTATATACAACTAAAGGATAAGGATCAAAATAAAGGAGTGGCTATGTACATTGACGGGAGGCCAAAAGCATCAGGAAATATTGCAGGGTTTATAAATAGTACACGACCTGGGTCAACAAATAAGCAACCCAATTGTATATTCAAGGCGCAAGAGGGAAATCATGTATTTGTATGTGCGATAAAATCAATAACTAAAGGGGAAGAGTTACTAATTGATTACAATTTCAATCACTTAGATACAAAGAAAATTACTATGGGGGTGGTATGTACTATATACCATTTTACCCAACCTCCAATTAATGACTCCAATATACCATTTTATTACTATGTTTTTTTTTGTAAGTCTAATGATTTCATTTCAGTAATGTTTTTTATATTTAATTTTTGTCACAGTAGGACATTGATCATACAAGGAAGGCTCCGACCCAAAGTGCAGATCATGATCCATCTTTAGGCACTTCTATCCAACAGGTTTACCTCATTATAATTGCAAAAATTAGATACATGCAAAATGTTTTATTATTATGTTTTTTTCAAGAGTTTATTGAGCTAATTTCAATAATGTTTTTAATATTCTTGTTGCAGTCGGCTGATCGGGGAAAGGCACCAGCAGTAGAGGAGAACATCCATATGGAGGTGAAGTCACTATTATGCGATGATGACATTGCATTTTCCAAAAACCCTATGGATATGATGAGGAAGGCCCAAAAAAAATGCAATCAAGAAATCCTTAAGTTGGTATTCGTAGTGCCTCAAATAGATGAGATAAGAGAAAGGGTTAAACTATTGTCTAAGAGAGCACAAAACTTGCAAGTAAGCTGTCATGAGATCTTTAATTATAACATAAGTTCATTCATGGTTTTACATTTTGTACTCTTTTATGTCATGAACTAAAATATGTGTTGTTTTTATAAGATTATTTGCATCCCCATCATGTTGCTGGCCATGATCAAGGTACTGCAAGTGTTTCCCAAGAAGTAGGGGATGGTACAAGTGTATATCCTGATCTTCTTGCGCATACAACACTTTATCCGGTGCCATCATCCATGCCTATATTGTCGACTGAAATGTTGGAAACACATACCATGCAGGCATTTGATAGTCCACCATCTGGCAGTGAACACATGCCACCACATGTGTCAGTACCTATGGATACAGAGCCCGCTAGTACTGGTGATGTTTTAGCAGCATTTCCTCGATCTTCCCATATTAGTAGTATGAGAACATTGTTGGCCACATTTGTGGTGACCGAGGATTTCCTTCCCATAAAGATAGAGAAGGTCCCAGGTACTTTAAAATGTTTTAATTATTATTATATATAATCCAAATGAAATTTACTTATTGATCACTCTTTATAGACTAATGATCCCATGATCATTTTGAAGGAAATGATGTTTTTTATAAACATCTAAGTGATATTACATTGGAGCTCTTCGGGCCCACCATACGTACACGGTGGAATGCCCTAAATCAAGATTTAAAGGATGAGCTCATTAACCATTTAGTTGTGTTGTTCGGTGATAAAACATTCAACCGAACCAAGGTCCTTAAGAAAGCTGGTACCTATCTAAAGTATGTGAGGGACCAAGATAGGTCACATTTAGAGAAGAACAGAAAGTATGAGCATCCCCCCATGATTTCGGAAAGGGAGTGGAAGGACTTGGTGTCAGATGGAAAGGAGAAAGTTGAAAAGAAGAAAGGAAAGACACCACCGAGCCAAGCAAGGTATGTGATACTATCAACAATTTAATTCTATACTGATTACTCTTTCTTTTTACATAATCTAACGTATTTCAATTTTTTCATAGGCTACCCGACACATCGAAGGCAATAAAGGCAAGACTAGAAAAACACGGGCAGCACAAACTTGGCTCTAGTGGTTATATAAAAACAACCGTACAATTTGTAAGTATCAATAAATGAAATATTGCATCCAAATAATAAATTGCAAACAATTTTGGTTTTATCACACCGTGGAAGAAAAATTCATGATCGCATGCAAAAATGCAAGGCTTTGATTTCAACAAAGTGCCCACAGAAGATGACCTGAAGATTGCCTTCCACCAAGGTTATGGAGCCTTGACTGAACAACTAAGAGTATCGAATGGGCAAACACAATCTTCCACTGCATCCAACATGCAAGTAAATAAACTCAATAAAGTTTATTACAAAATTGAATACTTGTGCAATCTGTTCAATATTAATTTCTACCATAATAATGTGCCTATTTGTTTTACACAGATAAGCAATGATAATACTACACATGACATTGGAATGTAGCCTATTGAGGGTGGATCGCAACCTGCTGATGCATCCCGGTGCTAGATGTATTCATGTGCTATACAAAATGCAGTATGGATTAATACAATTAAACATCTTTAATTGCATTTGGTGTATTAATCAATGTAACCTTTTGTGTTTCAACTTTAGAGCATGTAGAGCGTGATCAACATGATGTGGCTCCATCAAGTAAAGAGGACCACTCTAATGTTCTTTTAAACATATTTAATTGCAATTGGTGTATTAATTAATGTAATCTTTCATGTTTCAACTCTAGATCAGGATTTAGATGGTGTTCAACATGTTCAAGATGAGGCTATAAGACAATATCAGGAAGATGATGTGGCCAATTCAGGTAAAGAGCACCACTCTGATGTTCTTTTAATTGATGAAATACGTGTAACAATAATAATAAAACATATCAATTTAACATTTCTTTGCTATTGCAGCAGACCCCCCTTGTAGTCGCATCCATGTTGTGATTACACGACTAGGCATACATTAAGATCACGAGTAGAGCTCAGAACAACTGAAGGGGGGATAGATGATTTTGAAAATGATAGTCCACTTCAGCTTTATTTAGCTGCAAAAAAGAAATAGAAAAAAAAGTGATTGTAATCATATTATGACAAGTTGACAACCATATTTTTGATAATATGTAAAAACCAAAAAAATGAATGTTATATGTTAATGAATGAATGTGAATATGTTAATGAATAAATGTTATATGTTAATGAATGAATGTTATATTTTATTAATGGATGAGTGAATGAATGTTATACATTATTAATGGATGAATGAATGATTAATGTTATATGATCGGGTATGGAGAATTGAGAGTGATGTGAGGGGGGGGAGGGAAGGGCCAAATGAGCTTCCACCTTCACATGGTTGGCCCTATTAAGTAGAGAATATTAAACTATTCTCAAAACAAAGAGAAGCTCAATAAGGTAAGAAATGCACTTTTCAATATAAGAAACACATCGTTTGAAGCATCAAATCAATATGCAAAGATGAAAGAAAGTGCTAAATTTTCACTATGAACATTGTGTTGTGTGTGGATTTGGATCATAATGTAATGTTTTTTATTTTTATTTTAGTGGTCTCTAAAATTTGACTTTTGTGCATAACAGGTTAGTGGAAAATTTGACAGCTTTGAAGGGTTTAGAGGCTCAATTGAGATAGATACATGGATATTTAGATCTTTTTGTTCATGGGAGGCTTCCACTTAACAATGAAATTTTGTACCATCTGCAGGTATGCTAAAATATCTCTACTTACAGTCATTCAACTTACTGTAATATAATATCTGATCACAAAAATCTCTTGTTCATTATACTTACATGGATTTTCATGCCCTGTTCCAAAGCACATGTTTTAAAATAGGAAAGAAGGATGCTGGCAAGGGTTAAGGAATTTGGCTTTACACCTGCCAATTGCATAGTTTACTTCATTCATCCAGCATATTGCCTATGCGTTTCACAATTGTTGGAATCATATACTATAATTACAGAACTAATAAAATTAAAATATTTAAGTTTCAAATATGGCATTACATATCTTTCTATGAATTTTTGAAAGAAAATATCAAAATGGAGAAGTATTAACAAATTAATCTACATAATTTCTAAGAGATCAGGGATTTTTTTTGCATAGTCATCTTGAATATATTTAAGATAAAAGTAACTTATAGAGATTGAAGTAGAATATCGGTAGTCTAAAATCACCAGTCAACACATCTTAGTAGTATCTCAATTCAAGAGAACTAGGTCCACTATCCATTAGCCAGTAAAACAAATAAAATCAATTCATAAGATTATTCTATTCTAATAGGGTTGACTGGTTGCTTCTTTCTTTTTGATTTTTAGGAAGTCATCAATAGACACTTGGTTTTCCCACCTTCTCTTGCCTCGTGGCCAGAGAGTTTTTGTAGAAGGCATCAAAGTAACCTTCAAGATTGAAAATGGCAATGAGTACAAGGTCAGTATAACTTAATGCTAATTGGGTATGATTTTATTTGTTCAAGACCAATTTAGATTCATTTTTTGCTCACGCTACTTTTATTTACATTTATTTTTCTAATATCCATTTTCCTTTACATTCATATTCTTCTATACATATTTTGTTTATAATAATGTTCTCCTTAACTTAATCTAGGGGAGAGGACCGAGTACCTGAGCAACTTTCAATGTCATGCTGTTAGGATTTACTGTGAAGCTAATCCAAAGTTTTTCATTGTTGCTCGAAGCCATATTCCAGTGCTTTCTCTACGAAGCCCACATGATCCCCATCAGGTATCTTCTTTTTGTAGTCTCAAAATTTCTTAGAATAAATCATCAACCATTTTGTCTAAATGTGGCTCCTTGTTTACACATTAATATCTCTTTTGGTAGCAATGGATCAAATTGGACTCATGGGGTCTTAAAGAGAAGGCTCTCAAACATGGAGAGATCAACAGTGGGACCAGGTAAAACCATTCATAATCATGCTCATATTGTTTTATTGATTGTCTAAGAGCTAAGTATCCAGGATAACATTCTATATTTTTCTATTGAATTTCTAGAGAATAATTTTGGGTTTGCAATCCTATTTTTTAATACACTAGATAAGTATCCAAGATGCACTGCAGGTACTCTTTCTAACCAAATTTCTCATTTTCCACAAATTTAGATTCTAGTGTGTAGTTTAATATTCACTAGTTTGATTTTTTCTTTTTTAGAAAAATTAGAATTCAGTTCGTAGGTTGTGCTTGTTGTCCATGACAATCCCCTTGATCTCATGACTCATCATAGGTATTATATTTTGCTCCAATTGTTGATCAACATCAAATGTGGCCATCATAATATCATCCATAGCCTCCATATTCTACAATTATTCATTGTTCATTTCTCATACATAGTAACCAAATAATGCAGGCCTAGAGCTTGGACTGCAGATGTATGCAAAAAATGATAAATCCCTGCCTCTGTAAGCCTAATTAAACACAACAACTGACATGTTGTTTGATATTTTAAACATTCATATGACTATCCTTTTTCTATCTTGTAAACACTTACTCAATGCATACAATAATTTATTGAAATGCAAAGTTGAATGGCCTCTTAACTCTTGACACTAATGTCAATGCATTTGTCCAAACAAGGTTAATCATATTTTGGTCTAAATTTTCCTAATGAAGTCTTCCAATCTGAGCATTGATGAAAATCCATCTTGTCTTTTACTACCCCTATTAAATTCTCATTGTCTTGGCACATCAACTTTATCTCCTTGATTGGCCTCTCCTTATGTCCTTTCATTATCCCTATGGATGCACTTTGGAGCCTCCTACTATTATATATCGCCCAGAGTCACCCAGATATGCCTACATTTCAACGAATAGTTTTTTTTTTTTTTTTAAATTCCATTGTTCCGTCGAAATTGTGAAAAACCTCAAAAATGCCCAACAACCTTGCTATGCACCTGATGAACTTTCGTTGTAATAATTTGCCTATTTCATAATGAGTGCGATGAACTTGCATCGTAATGACTTGCCTATTGCATCGTGCGTTCGATGCTTTGGGTACTATTCATCGATAGACTGGCGATACAGTTGTCTCCATCCCAATGAATGTATGTCGATGCTCCGACGATTCAGTGACGGTATGTCGCATGTGCTCTAGGTATTGTTCGTCGCTCGACCGACGACTATATGTTGCTACTCCGACACTTTAGCAAAGGTATGCCGCTCTTGCTTCGGACATGTTTCATCGCTAGGTTGATAAAACTTCCATCCTGGTTCTGATGAATGTATGATGGTGTTCCAACGCTTTGGTGATGGTGTTCCGCCCGCGGTCCTACCACTGCTTGTCGCACGATCGATAGAATGGGCGTCGTTATTCTAATGATCTGGCATCGGGAGGGTGATGTTTTATTTTGTGTCAGGATATAGACAAAAATTGAGTGACAGATCTGATTTGTGCAATTCATCAGTCGACCGACAATAGATCATCGAAATTTCGACGAACGGCCATCGGAAATTGGGTTCAAATCCATTAGTGATTCCTTGTAATTGTTGTTCTGACTGGTAAACTATCAAGAATGGAGAACTAGTCCACACTCCCACTGTACCTGGTGTACTATATTTTGGGGATTGGGGCTAGTCTCCATGTGTGTAAATATGGTAGAGTTAGGAGAGGTTAGGAGTCAGGGAGACACTATGAAAGACTTCTCCTAGGCAAGCTTGATAGTGCCCGACTAGGAAAGTAAGGAAGTACAAAGCACTTGATTTATAGGGGTAACCTTTCCTTGACAAACCATGTGGTGGAAAGGTAGATAGGAGCCTTACAAAGGCTTCGCATGAAGGAGGAGACTTTACCAATCCTTCTGAATAGAGAACAAATAGACAGTTCACTATGTGGCCAGGGAAAAGGCTTAAAAGACCTAATTTTTCCAAATTGAAGGTTCGGCCTGTGTACAGTCAGGTGTGGATTGAGACCTCCAGAATCTTTAAGGGATGGGCATCAAGACCTAGAATACATAGAAAAGATTTGGGGTTCTTTGGGAAAGTCTAGAGAACCAACCAGTTTTCTCGGAGAAGGAGGCCTAATTGGGGCTCAAAGGCTAGTAGCCTTTTTAACCCTAGATGAGGGTTTGGAGAAAGCGATGGAAGAATGGAGTTTGGAAAACCTACAAGAACCTTAGGAGGATGGTGTGAAGCTAGTAGAAACATCTCTACACCCCTGCAAAGAAGAAATAGAGAGTTGTGAGTAATTAATCTTTAGGGAAGAGTAAGAGCAGTGCACCAAGGAAGACTTGGTAGATTAGAATTGAGTTGATAGTGGGGTTGGCCAGGAGAACTAGGGGTATCTAAGAAATCCTTAGGACCTATAGGTCAAGGTGGTGTAGTGTGACACCTCAAGGATCTTCCAAGGGAGACTCAGAGCATGGGATAGTGATTGTTCCATCCAACCCTACCCTATCAGATTGGTATCAGAGCCAGTTAAAGATTTGGGATAGAGAATTGCATGTTAGAGTTTGAATCAAGTGGTTCTAACACCATGGTGACGAATGCAAAATTGGAAAGAGACCTGATAGAGCAACAAGAGAAAAATAGACAACTTGAAGAGGTAGTTGAAGAGATGAAGCAAAGGCTAGAAGAGGTGGTAGAGGCTATAGGCAAGATGAAGTTACAACTAGCAGTAGTTAGAGACAAGGCTGAGGATCAGGTTGAGGAAGACATAGAACCAGACCCTAATCCTCCACTAAAAGAGGAATCTTTCCTCAAAGCATTGAAGGCCTTGAGTGGAAAAGCATTAGAAGGCATTCCCATCTTCATAAGGAGAATGGATGCAGAGTTGGCTATGGAATGGATAGAAGGAATGGAGAATCACTTTGAGTGTGATGGAGTTACTAAGGCACAAAAGGTGAAGATAGCCAAATGTAGGTTAAGGGGATAAGCACTAACATGGTGGAATTTCCTACAAGAAGAAAGAGAAAATGAACACAAGAAGCACATTGGGAGTTGGAAAGCTATGGTGGCTAAAGTGAAGGAGTATTACCTACCTGAGGACTATGAGGTCCAATTGCACAAGAAGAGGCAAAACCTTAGGCAAAGAGACCTAGATGTAGCTGCTTACATAAAGGAGTTCTAAAAACTAAGCTTTAGGTCTAGGATGCAAGAACTGGAAAGCATCAAGGTGGCAAGGTATCTAAATGGCCTCAAATGGAACATCCAAGAAGAGTTGAGTCTCTTTACACTAACCAACCTCCATAGTTGTTATCAAATGGCTTTTAAATTGGAGGAGAAATTCAAAAAGAAACAAGATTCCAGTTCCAAGAGTAGAGGCAAAGGCAGAGATCAAAGAGATCAAAGAGGACAAAGAGGTGGCTACCAAGTTAGGGGAAATGAACAAAGAAACCAAGGAGAGTCCAAACTCACTGAGCATGGGAGTGAAGCACCTTCTAGAGGAGGTTTTGGAATAGGGAGAGGTTCTCAAGGAGGATCCAATAAAGGACAAGGAGTAGGCAGGAGCAATTCATATTTTGCTACCATGAAATGTTACCATTGTGGTCAAGTAGGCCATCCAGCTTATAAGTGCCCGGAGAAAGCAACTTCATCCAATACTAAGGAGAGAGTGGCATATGCACAAGAGGACACCATGAGCACTAAATCACTAGAGATCAGTCATATTGAATCTGAAATGGGAGAGAATCTGATGTTTAGGAGAGTTTTGATCAGACAACCAGTCAAAGAAGAACTAAAACAAAGAAGAGCTCTATTTAGACTGAGATGCAAGATACTTGGAAAAGTGTGTAAGGTCATTGTAGATTCAGGTTCAATAGACAACATCATCTCAGAAGAGGGAGTAAAGAAGTTAAACTTGGAGAAGATACCCCACACTAACCTCTACAAAGTAACATGGTTGAACAAAGGGCAGAGTGTTCTTGTTAATGAGAAAGTAACGGTGGAGTTCTCCATTGGAGGGTACAAAGATAAGTTAATTTGTGATGTGTTACCCATGGATGCATGCCATCTTCTATTGGGAAGACCATGGAAGTATGATAGGAGTGCCATCTATGATGGAAAGGAGAACACAATTTCATTTAAGAAGGATGGGAAGACATTTAAGTTGCAGTCACTATCAAAAGAGGATGAAGGACAGTTAAAGACACCAAGTGTCTTGTTAAGCAGTGGCAAGGAGTTCCTTAACAACCTACATCAAGGGGGTGAAGGTTATGTAGTCTTGTTACAGTCCAAAGAAGAAGATAAGACTGGAAAAATAGTCATACTTGGAGCAATCCATAATTTGCTTGAGAAGTATAAGGACATAGTGAGTGATGGTGCACCTACAACTTTACCTCCTAAAAGGGCCATTAGTCATCAGATTGAATTCATACCTGGATCATCATTGCCTAACAAAGTAGCTTATAAGCTTACACTAGATCAAAATCTAGAGGTAGCTAGGCAAGTGCAATAGTTATTGGATCAAGGATTGATTAGGAAGAGCATCAGTCCATGTGCAATACCAGTAGTCTTAGCAACAAAGAAAGGAGGCAAGTGGAGGTTATGCACTAATTCTAGAGCAATAAATAGAATCACAATTAGGTACAGGTTCCCTATTCCTAGAATTGAAGACTTGATGGATTGTCTTGGAGGAGCTCAGTACTACACCAAGTTGGATCTCAAGAGTGGATACCATCAGATCAGAATCAAGGATGGAGATGATTGGAAGACAACATTTAAGACAAAAAATGGGTTGTATGAGTGGAGAGCTATGCCATTTGGCCTCTCTAATGCCCCTAGCACATTCATGAGGCTCATGAATGAAGTGCTCAAGGACTTTACAGGGATATTTGTGGTGGTATATATTGATGATATACTCATCTTTAGCAAGATAGCAGAAGAACACCTAAAGCATGTGATGTTGGTTCTTAGAAGGTTGCAAGAGGAGAATTTTGCCATCAACCTAGAGAAGTGTGATTTTTTCAAACAAGAGCTGGTATATTTGGGTTTTGTAGTGTCCCAAGGATCATTGAAAATGGATCCAAGCAAGGTGGAAGCTATCCTAAACTGGCCTACATGAACTATAGGGATAGAGGTGAGAAGTTTCCATGGATTGGCTCAATTTTATAGGAAATTCATAAGAAACTTTAGTGGCATATGTGCACTAGTTCTAGAGACAATAAAGGGTGGTTTGAAAACTAAGTTTGTGTGGACTCAAGAAGCTGAGAAAGGGTTTGAGAAACTGAAACAAGAAGTGGAAACTCAACCTATTCTCTTATTACCAAGCTTTGACAAATTGTTTACTATGGAGTGTGATGCTAGTGGAGTCATAGTAGGAGGAGTTCTAAGTCAAGAAGGCGGGCCTATAGCTTTCTTTAGTGAAAAGATCAATGAAGCTAAGAAGAAGTATTCTACCTATGACCTAGAACTTTATGCTTTCATTCAGTCACTTAGGAAATGGAGGCATTAAATTCTACCCAAGGAGTTTGTGGTCTTTACTAACAATCAGGCACTTAGTTATCTCAACACCCAAGAGAAGTTGAGCAATAGACATTTGAAATGGATGGAGTACATCCAAGCTTTTACTTTCACCATCAAGCTAAAGAAGGGAAAATTGCACAAGGTAGCAGATGCACTAAGTAGAAGATTGCTGACAGTGCAAGAGATACAGATCAAGAGTATTGGAATAGAGAGTTTCAAAGATCTCTATGGAGAAGATGAAGATTTCTCAGAGGCCTACAAGGTATGTTCTGACTTTGAGAATCATTTTCATAGCCAATACTCCGAGGATACTTTACAAAGTAGATTGTTGTTTAAAGGGAATTAGTTATGTGTTCCAAAAGGGTCAATGAGAGAAAACCTCATTCAGGAAAAGCATAATGGAAGTCTTAGTGGACATTTTGGCATCAACAAGACATTAGAACTAGTGCAAAGGTTCTACTATTGGCCTAAGTTGTCAAGAGATGTTAGGAGGTATGTGGAGCAATGTGTTGTGTGTATGAAAGCTAAGGGAGGAGCTAGTAATGCTGGCCTATATCAACCCCTACCCATTCCTAACAGACCATGGGAGTGTGTTAGCATGGATTTTGTGGCAGGACTCCCTAAGACCAAGACAGGATTTGATAGTGTGTATGTAGTGGTGGATAGATTCAACAAAATGAGTCACTTTATTCCTTGCAAGATCACTCATGATGCTAGATACATTTCTCACCTTTTCTTCAAAGAAATTGTAAGGATCCATGGATTGCCATTGAGTATTGTTTTAGACAAGGATGTGAAGTTCATAAGTCACTTTTGGAAGACTCTATGGAGCAGATTAGGTACCAACCTGTCTTTTGGATTAGCTTACCATCCTTAGATTGATGGGAAAAAAGAGGTGGTTAACAAGGTGCTAGGTAACCTACTAAGGTGCTTAACCAAATAATATGGACAGACTTGGGATATGGTTATCTCACAAGCTGAGTATGCCTATAATGATAGTGTAAACTAGACCACAGGGAAGAGTCCTTTTGAGGTTGTGTATGGAATGCACCCAAGAGGTATATGTGAGCTCAAGGATCTATGAGCTATGGAGAATAGGAGTGCACATGCAGAAGAATTCACTCAAGCCATGAAAGAGATTTAGGAGCAGGTAAAGAGGATAGTCATCGAGGCTACACAAAAGTTGAAAGACATGGTAGATTTGTCAAGGAAAGATTCACAATTTGTAGTAGGAGATTATGTCATGGTTCACCTTAACAAATCCAGGTTGCAGATGAAAAGAGTGGGACCATGCAAGGTATTAGCCAAGTATGGGAAGAATGCATACAAGGTGGAGTGACCTGCAGATTTGGAAATTTCACTAGTTTTCAATGTATCTGATTGGATTAGATACAAGGGGTCAGTCAATGACATAGATCAGACTAATAAGGAGGTCTTCAAAGATGTAAGCAACATACCCTTACCTATTCAAGACAAGCTTCAGGCAGAAAGGATCTTGGAGTCAAGGATGAAGAAATATACAAGGCACAAAGTGTACATGGAGCATCTTGTCCAGTGGAAGAACAAACATGAATCTAAGGATACATGGGTGGATGAAGCTCAGTTTAAGAAGTAGGTCATAGATGTGAAACTACTCTCTCCTACCATTCCTTAGATTTTGTGCAAAGGGAGGAGAATGGTGCAGGAGCACCTAGGAACACTAGGCATTAGGAAGTCTAGGATGCATTTTGTTTTAATGTATTTACCTAAAGGTCATGTTGAACATTGGACTATAATTAGAGGGTTAGTAATAAGGTGTAATAAGGAGTGATCAAGAGTGATTAGGAGTGGAAAGGTTTATGAGGTTTGAAACTCATTTTCCTAATTCTCTAGAAATTGGTAAAAGTGGCAAAATGACACATTTTGCACCTTTTCCACAAGACTAATGTAATGTCCAATCAAGGGGAGGAATAACTACCTTCATTGAACTATAAATGGGGTGCCTCGACCTAAGAGCAGGGTTGGATGCATTCGGGATTGAGTAATAGTTTCAAAAATCAGGAAAATAGTGATTTCTCATGTGAATTTCCTATTTGTTTGCTTGAACTTTGTGGGTTAATCGTTTGATCAAACACTGTGAGTCGTGTAGGATGTAGAAAATTATCTTTCAAGCATTGTGTAGGAATAGTAGATAGTTAGTTTCTTTATTTCAAGCATTCTTTGATTAGTTAGTTCATTCCTTGTAATTGTTGTTCTGATTGGTAGACTGTCAAGAATCGAGAACTAGTCCACGTTCCCACTGTACCTAGTGTATGGGCTTTTGGAGATTGGGGCTAGTCTCCATGTGTGTAAATATGGTAGAGTTAGGAGAGGTTAGGAGTTAAGGAGACACTATGAAAGACTTCTCCTAGGCGAGCTTGATAGTGCCCGGTTAGGAAAGTCAGGAAGTGCAAAGCACTTGGTTTGTAGGGGTAACCTTTCCTTGACAAACCACATGGTGGAAAGGTAGATAGGAGCCTTACAAAGGCTTGACATGAAGGAGGATACTTCACTAGTCCTTCTGAATGGAGAACAAATAGACAGTTCACTGTGTGGCTAGGGAAAAGGCTTAAAAGACCTAATTTTTACAAATTGAAGGTTCAACCTGTGTACGGTCAGGTGTGGATTGAGACCTCTAGAATATTTAAAGGATGGGCATCAGGACAAAGAATCCATAGAAAAGATTCAAGGTTCTTTGGGAAAGTTTAGAGAGCCAACCGGTTTTCTCAGAGAAGGAGGCCTAATTGGGGATCAAAGGCTAGTAGCCTTTTTAACCCTAGATGAGGGTTTGGAGAAAGTGATGGAAGAATGGAGTTTGGTGAACCTACAAGAATGTTAGGAGGATGGTGTGAAGCTAGTAGAAACATCTCTACACCCCTGCAAAGAAAAAATAGAGAGTTGTGAGTAATTAGTCTATAGGGAAGAGTAAGGGCTAAGGGAAGAGTAAGAGCAGTGCACCAAGGAAGAGTTGGTAGATTAGAATTGAGTTGATAGTGGGGTTGGCCAGGAGAGCCAGGGGTATCTAAGCAAGCCTTAGGACCTATAGGTTAAGGTGGTGTAGTGTGACACCTCAAGGATCTTCCAAGGGAGACTTAGAGCATGGGACAGTGATTGTTCCATCCAACCCTACCCTATCAGTAAGACTAAATAAAACTTGAAAATTTTACCATCAATTAACTTTTAAATCGGATGGCTGCAACTTCATTCCTTGACCAAATATCAGTGTGAGTGAACATCATCGGTGGGACACTTAGGGATGTCTTGCTGACACACTGATGATGATGTATGTCATGAACTATTGATAATAGTGAATGGTGGAGATCAAATAGAGCTCTGATTGGATGTATTTCTGGGAGCTTTGTGCAAATATTGTAGATTCCCTTCATGATTCTCTAGAATTACACAAGTGGTGTACCTGTTCCTACTGCCTTGGTGGACCCCAGGTGGAGTATGAAAGCCTTATCGGCATGAGTGAACATCATTGGTGGGACACTTAGGGATGTCCCACTGATATAACGATGATGATGTATGTCATGAACTATTGGAGATAGTGAATGGTGGAGATCAAACAGATCTTTGATAGAACGTCTTTCCAAGAGCTTGGTGCGAATATAGTAGATTCCCTTCTTTATTCTCTAGAATTACACAATATTACTGGAAAATATTATTAATATTTTTAAATTTTATTGTATAAACTACTAGCGAATCAGTGCCAATGATGCATCATTTATATGGTGAATTAATCGAGACCAAATTATTTTTTTGTAAAATCCTGGTGATTCAGCCTCCATTTTAGCTTGTACTATTCACCATTTTTGGAGCTCCTGATTTCTATTATTCGCCAATTGGAGAATATTTGCCACTAAATTTTTCCCTACTTTGGTATATTGCCTATGCTCATCCCGTCAGAACACACCCAGGGATGATGACAAACCTATTGGAGAGATGGCGCAATGACACATCTTCGTTTCACTTTCCCACTAGTGAGGTCACCATCACATTGGAGGATTTATGGCGCATCCTGCGGTTACCCATCCATGAATAGAGGGTCATCTATGATGTGGATGCAAGGTGAGACATGTGCTTTGAGTTCATGGAGCTTGATGAGATCATCTTATCTGAGGGCCAAATTGACTTAGAGAGATACCGGGGCATAATGTCCACATTCAAACTCATTGTTGCAGCTATTATATCAAGTCTTCTGGCACCAAATCGGCAGGGCCAATATTTCAGTCTGGGGTGGGGATTAGAATGGGATTAGATGCTCTTCTATAGAGAGTGCCTTGCTTGGGGTCTAGTGATGTTGGCCTCACTTTACAAAGATTTTCATGAGTTTGCATATCTAGATAGCAGGGCCATCGGAGTCTGTGTTATATTGTTGCATGTCTGGGCTTGGGAGCACATTGTAGTGCTTTTCCCTCAAGTTACACTAGTTGATCTAGAGCTAGATGATCCAATCATTTGGTGATATGGTGGTCCATATATTACATTTACTCATACAGGGGCCAGTTGCATCTCCCATTGGTGGAGGGTCATTGATAGGATGACAATTTTTACCTGGAGGCCCTAGCTTGGTGTGGGTCCCTGGTTTGATGATGTTTAGCAGTTAATTTTTGCTTGGCGAGATAGACTAATGCAAGGCTGAGAGCACACTATCATTGAGAGATATATTCTAGATAGAGTGGCCTGATAATTTGGTGATATTCAGGATAGACCCGATGACCAGTACGTGGATATCTTCACCCGTACTATGAGGGAGACTGCATGGGGAAGACCCATCCCAACAGACGAGACAGTTGCATCATTCAGGTAGCTAGTGGCCAGACCATGTCCATATGATCAGGGATAGGGTGATGCAGGGGTAACATAAGCACCTTATAGAGATTGGTTGAGACCACCCTGAAGGCTTACAGTACTAGGTGTGACACTCCCACGACAAAGGTTAAGAGGCAGGTCAGCCGGCCAAGGGCAGGGATGGATTCAGCGGAGGAGGTGGTCCACCTCCACACCGTCCATATCAGATGCCACCTTGGGTACAATAGACACTTACCAGAGACGAGGAGAGAGAGGTCCCACAATAGCAACCTCCATCTCCACCACGAGGACAACCAGATCACCGACATGCCATGATCTAGCAGTTATAGGTACAGGTGCAGGTTTTGATGACTAAGAGGGATCAAGTGAGGCAGCAGGTCTAGGCACTGACTATAGACAAAGATCAGGTTCATTCTGAGTAGGATCAAGAGATAGGCCAAAGGTGGTAGCTCAAGAGCATGGCCTCTGCATCCCAGGGAAGGATAATATCCATTTGGGTATATCAGGAGGCGATCAGAGAGGTTGAGTACTACCAACAACATTACAGGTAGGTAGTGCCAGCAAGGGCCAGGGTACCCCAGTTTTCTCAGCGATAGGCATGAGGTAGCCTAAGGATCATAGTGAGAGGCAGGAAGGAGAGGGCAGTAACTAGTAGGGCTAGCTCCTCGTTTGATCACAAACAATATTTATTTTTGATTCATAGGCTTTGATTTTGTATTGCCTCGATTGTATCATATCTTTTGATGTATACACATTTGATCCTAATCTTGTGCCTTGATAGTTACCCATTTATATATATATATGAGATGATTCAATTTATGAGATGTCCTATTTTATTTGTGTATGATGGATGCATTTAATTTCCTATGTGTTATGATATGATGCAATGATTATGGATGCATTTTTTTTTTGTATATTTTCTATGTATTTATGGTGATGATGTATGGATGCAATCACGATATGCAAATGGTTTTCTATATTATGTCTTAAATGGATTATGTGATATATTATGACATGTATGTAGTGATTGTGCAAGCAAATTATTTTTGTTTCCTTTTCTTATGCATTTATGGATGATATATGAAATGTAGATGTTATGCCTTTATGTAGTATAAATGTGAGATGTTATATGGTATTTATGATATACGATATGTAATGTAATGATGTAATATAATGATTCCTATGATGAATGAAATGTTATATTGTGTGATGCTATGATAATATTCCATAATGATGCAATACACATGATTATGAGATAGTGACCTTTATGCCATGATTCGTGATAATATGCTTAATGATTTATGATATGCGATTTTATGCTATGTGATCTATGCAATGGATAATTTGTCTGAAATGATAATGCGAGATGACCCATGATTGATTTGTGGATGCAAATGATGTAATGAATATCATTATGCAAGATGATTTATGAGATGATGTTTTATAAAATGTAATGGAAATATAATAATAATGATGAAATGATAATGGTATGTAGATAATAATGTAACATGGAATCCAAATGACTATAAAGTCTAATGATTTTATTATGATATGATGTACATGTGGATATGATAATGATGAAATATATGATAATTTATGCCACACATACTAATAGTGCCTATGTGATAATATCTATAATGGAATGTGAATGATTTTATATTAACAATGAAATGAAATGCATCTATATTTCCTACATGATACGAATTATGCTAATGATTGGTGGATGCAAGGAGGATACATTTTGGTAATGTTTTGAGTAATTGTCATGGCACCATGTTAGTATGGAAAGAAGATAGAAGAAAGATGATCCAATAGGCATACTTTATGATAATGATGATGATGAAATCGGGAGTTGAGATTTTAAAAGGGCTATTTACTTTATGTTTGATAACACACATAAGTACGATGCATCAAGGTATTAAGAACTAGAATGGCATTGTACCTAGTGTGATGGAATTTGAATTGCCAATCAGATAGGAGTATTCTTGTTCACACTTGACATACAAAACCTTATTCAAGATGCAATTCAGATATTCTAAACATCTTGGACATAAACATAGAAAAGAAAGGCTTCCTACGTGGTCAATAAGACATCTAAAACACCTTCCCTACAAACTAAACAAAGCATGCATGAACAAGTTATATTACAAGAACATCCAACAAGAATAGTAGATAAAAATATACTGATCATTGCCCCATTCCTTTCTCTCTAAACCATTTTGATTAGGCATCATCGAGAGGTCCTTGGAATGAATGCAAAAAATAAGATAAGGCAAAAGACCAAGATAAAGTAAACAAACAAGCTAATGTTTTTCATACCGCTAGCCAAGACTAAACCACGATGATACCTGATGTTGATGTCCATTGTAGGAAGGATGCATCCTAGGACATGTTGTGATCAAGTGATAATGAGATTGACTAGATGATAAGCTATTCATACTCCGAGTTTGATCAACTTGCTTGCTTACTGACCTAGACTTGAGATTTTGACGATTAGGTGTTCAGTTTTGAACATGCTAGACTTGCTTCCGATTGACTTACCAAAGAATGGAGATGATGATGATTTATTACAAGTGAAAGTGAGATGATATCGATGCACCATTTTGGGTTTTTCAAATATTTGGATTTTTTTTGAATTTTGAAATGTTTTGAGGTTGTTTTGGGATTTTGAGATTTTGCAACTTTTTTTGGATTTTCGAGATTTTGACCAAGAGTCTAACTTAAAAACCTATCCTATGGGTCTCAGGAGCTAATCAATAGATTATACTTGCCTATGTTATGCATGCAAATACCACATAGTTTGACTGACATAGACCTAATTACTAATGAGCTGGACAAACGGGTTGCCCGATTATTTGCGACAAACACTTGAAGGACTGACCTAGGGTGTCTCGGGGGATGATCAAAGATCATCCTTCCCTACGTTCAAGCTCAAAGATGATGTAGTTTGGCATGATGACTCCATTGACATTATTTTGAGATTTTGAATTATTTGGATGTTTTTGATGGATTTTTTGAATGTTTTTGGATTTTTTGATGGATTTTTTGAATTTTTTTGCATATTTTGATGGATTTTTTGAATGTTTTTTGGAATTTTTTATTTTAAGGAAGATCACAAGAATATACATGAATCTGATCCGATGTAGGTACAGGAACATGCCCCAAGTGTGGTGTGATAGAATACTTTGATATAGGCAGGATAAATTGACCTTAGGAATGTGCCAAGTAGTACTATGGTGGAACATGATATGAACACAAGATCAAGCTATAGTACAGAGATGAACAAATGGTGGAAGAGTAAATGGAATGTAAAGTGAGTGTGCAGAATAAGCCATGAAGATCCTAGTGGATGGAGAGTGATTTATTTACACTTGGTGCCTATTTGCCATGTTTTCACCAAGGTACTTGCCCAAAGTGCCACCGAAGTGGTTTTCACTAGAGGACAATTTTTTTCTTTACTATTTTTAATCCTTTTTCTATATTTTTTTGGATTTTCATAATTTTTTATTTTTTTATATTTTTCGTTTTACCCTACAAAGATCAAGCGTAAAAAAATTTAAGATGGGAGTTGTTCATGGGCTCCTACAGAGGCTCCCCTTTGGGCATTGACAACTAGTAGGCTCCTGATTTATAGCTCGCATTGATGATGAATGGTCCCAACTAGTTGGGATCAAAATTACCCTTGCTTTTTGGATTTGGAAAGTTCTTTCAAATCTTCTTTAGTAATAGATCACTGACTTGGAAGGTATACCTCCTGATTTTCTTGTTGTAACTATGTTTCAGGCGATTCTGATAGACTTGCAAGTGATTTAGGGTATCCATGCACTGCTCATCCAATATAACGAGTTCATTTATCCATGAGACCCGATATTCCTCATCTAAAATGAGATTTTGTAGTGATATCCTCAGGGATGGGAGCTCAATCTCAATGGGGAGAATGGTCTCTAATCTATAGACCAAAGGGAAGGGGGTGGCACCTGTTGGTGTGTGAATGCTTGTGTGGTAAGCCCATAAGGTGGGATTTAGCTATAGATGCTAGTCACAACTGATGTCATTGACTATTTTCTTAAGGATTTTCAAGATGGCTTTATTGGCAGCTTCTGCTTGGCCATTGCCTTGGGGATAATACAGAGTGGAAAAGCGATGTTGGATGTTGAATTTAAGGCAAAGGTCATGAACATCCTAATTTTTGAAAGGTGTTTCATTATTAGAGATAATAGCTTGAGGGGCACCATATCGGAAAATAAGGTAGTTCAGGATGAACTTAGATATCTACTTTCCAATTATGTAGGTCATGGGTATGGCTTTGACCCACTTCATGAAGTACTCGGTGGTGGTGATGATGAATTTATGTCCATTGGATGAGGTGGGGGTGATTTTACCGATGAGATCGAGTCCCCACTGTGAAAAGCGCCAAGATGTGATAATAGGATGAAGCTCCTGAGCTCGTGCATGGATAAGGTCCCCATTCTACTACTATTGCAAACATCTTTTGACAAATTCATGTGCTTCTCTTTCCATTGTGGGCCAATAGTATCTTTTCCTCAATAATTTCTTAGCCAAATTCATACCACTTGAGTGTGAACCACAAATTTTATTATGTACCTCGGTTAAAGTAGGGCTTCCTCAATATTTAGGCAATGTAATAGGGTCCCTTTGATTCTCCTAGAGTAAAGGGTATCTCCTAGGATGAGAAAGTGTGTTGAAGTTTTGACGAAGGCTCGTTTAAGGTTTGGGGTTATGTCAGTAGGGAGGACTCTTATTCTTAAGTAAGTGTAAATGTCATGGTAACAAGGATCACCAAGTACAATGATTTCACACATGAATTCAAACTCTACTACCTTGAATGTTGGTACGAGAAGTTACTCTACAAGGAATTCCTACTTTGGGACGTTGTGCAGGATTTCCAAGAGTGATCTAATTGTAGCCATTACATTCGTTGCTTTATTGTTTGCTATGGGTAGTTGTTCAAATATAATATCAATGAATGACTCTTTGAGGCTCTCCACCAGTTTCTTGTATGGAGTCAATTTATCATCCTTTTTTTAATATTCATTGTTTACTTGATTGATTATGAGCTGAGAGTCTACATATACCTTAAGGGTCATAATCTTCCACTGCACCGCAATCCTTAGCCCTATGACAAGAGCCTCATACTCTGCTATGTTATTTGTGCATAGGAATGACATCTTGTAGGATTTGGGTATGCAGTCTCCTTAGGGAGTGATGAAGAAAATTCATGCTCCTGACCCATGTTATGTGTAGAATCCATCAAAATACATCTTCCAGTGGTCTGCTACACTTAGACTGAAAATCGATTCATCGAGGAACTCTGAGACTAGTGGATTTTCTGCATATATAGGTGCCTCTACCAATTGATCTATAATTGCTTATCCTTTGATGGCCTTGCACTCTACATATTCAATGTCATGGTCTATTAAGATTATAACCCACTTAGTTTTCCTTCCTGTGAGAGTTTCTTTGGAAAGTAGGTATTTGAGCATATCTATTTTTGTGATTAGCTTGATTTGATGTGCCAGCATGTAGTGTCTAAACTTTTGAGATGCAAAATGCAATAGCTAGACAAGCTTTTTCAATAGGTGTGTAATTTACCTCATGTCCTACCATGGTCCTACTAATGTAATAGATAACCCTTTCCCTTCCCTTTTCATCATGTTGGGCTAAGAGAGCATCGAGAGTTGTCATTGTTGTTGATATGTATAGGATCAATGGTTTTCTTGGAATCAGTGACATTAGAACCGATGGTGTGAGTAGGTATTCCTTGATTTTTCTGAACACTTGGTCACATTTTTCGTCCCATTTTTATGCTACCCCCTTGTGGAGTAGATGAGAATATGGGATTTTTTTTGTCTACCAGCTATGCTATGAATCTGTGAATAGACTAGAGGCTCCCTTATAGAACTCTTAGCTACTTTAGTGTCTTGGGTGCTTCAATTTCGAGGATCACCTTGACTTTGGCAAGATCTACTTTGATTCCTCTCATTGACACGATATACCCCAAGAGCTTGTCTGATTGCACTCCAAAGATGCACTTCTTTAAATTGAGTCAAACCTTGTACTTTTCCAACCTATAAAAAATGGAGCCCAAAGCTGATATGTGGTCTCGTCTTTTCCTTGATTTAGCCAATATATCATCCACATAATCTTCTAACATTTTATGAATCATGTCATGAAAGAACAATGTCATGGCTCTCTGGTAGGTTGCTCCTGCATTCTTTAGCCCAAATGGAATCACATTCCAATAGTAGGTTCCCCACAGACATGTGAATAATGTCTTGTGTTGTTCCTCCTTTGCTATCACGATCTAGTTATATCCTGAGAACCCGTCCATTAGTGATAGAATCTTGTGTCTGGTCATCATATCCACTATCATGTCGATGTTGGGAAGTGTAAATTCATCCTTGGGACACACTTTGTTCAAGTCTCTGAAATTAGTGTAGATTCAGATGCCCCTATTTGGCTTTGAAATAGGTACAATATTTTATACCCATTCTAGATAATCAATTGGCCTTATAATCCTACATCTAGGAGCTTTTTCAATTCTACTTTGATCAACAAAGCTATTTGGGGATGCATCTTTCTGAGTTTTTGTCTCACAGGTTTTGCTTTAGGATATACAACCAAGTGATGAACTACAACCTCTAGTTCAAGCCCAAGAATGTCCGCATAAGTTCATGCAAATTTTACCTTTCTTTCCTTCGAGAATGTAGCTAAGATTTCTTGTTCTTCTACAAGAAGTGACTTGGTATAGAACGTGATGTGTGGCATTGCTTTTTTTCCCAAGTTGACAGGATTGCATTGTTCTGCCAGGACCTCTAATTTTTATTTATGGATGGAACTAAGGGGAAGATTGAATCCTTCATCCTCTGGTGCCTCAGAGAGGTTTTCACCATTGGATGTTTCCTTTATTTTTACTATTTTAGGGTCAGAGAGTGCCACAATGTGGTTTTCAGTCAAGGACCTTGAGATTATTCTTAATTTATCACTTTTGTGATTGAAAGATTCAATCGTCTCCCCATAATAGGCTTGAGTGTCTAGTGTGATATCAAATCTACCATTATGATCTCCATATGGTACTATATCTTGCAATCCCATTAATTCTGAGAGCGCCTCATTTTTTTCGAATGTGTCCAAAATCGGTGGTGCTCATTGGTCATAATTGATGAGTTAGGGGTATACCAGGCTTATTTTGTGGGTTTCTTGGTCTGACTCAAAAGATAGGGTGCTAATCATGAGGAGGGAGGAATCTTCAAAAATCATGGGTAAGCCAGTTATGGTATCCTTGTCATCACTACTACTACACACATTAGTCACGTCAAAGGTGAAGTTATCTAAGGGAAGACCTGTGGATACTAGTAGTTGTAGGGTGGCTACCATTGGTTGAGGGGGAGTCCTAATTGCTTTAACTAGGGCACTTCTTCCACTTATGGTCACACTCAAAGGGGTACACCCAAGGCCAATATTTTTCATTTGTTTCTGAACAATGATGGGTTCCAAATAGCCATTGTCATTCTTTCCCAGACTTCCATTTTTGTTATAGCCCATGCCCAACATTAACTGAAGTACTTTTTTGGCATCATCCATGTGAAGGGTTGGTGTAGGTCTTTCATCTTGATAGAGGAGACTAGATACGTCTCACTCATCCACCACTTCTTGGCCTAGATCTCCCCACCTCCTGAATCGGGAAGGATCCGCTCTGAAGATTTGATCTATTTTATTGGTGGGTTGTGGTTTGTCTGTAGGATCTTGGGGATTGAGGTAACTCCTCGACCATGAAGGCTCCCTTCTTCATTTTGTATTCCCCACACCTATTTTCTTGGATTATAAGCTTGATGTTGGATATGTCAGGGATGGTGGGTGTCTTTGTCCCAAAAGTGGACGCTATGTTGGATGGATCTATATATGGAGTTGAGGGGCCTTCATCATTATTTAGGACTTAGGGAACCTTGTAATACTTGGCTTCCAAGTTCTTGTAGTAGGTGAATGGTTTAGGATCACCATGGATTGTAACCTCTTGGTTTTGGTATGAAAACTTGATGCATTGGTGGAAGGTCAATGCAACTTCTTGTATCCCATGGATCCATGGGCACCCCAAGAGGATGTGATATGATAGGTCAAGGTCAAGCACCTGTTAGGTGGTTTCCATAATAGTTGGCCCTACTTGAATAGGGAGTTGAATAGTGCCCTGAGATACTCTTTCTTGATCATCATAAGCCCTGATTGTGATACCCTTACCTTTTTCAATGGAATCTTTAGAGATTTCCAGATTCTTTATAAGCTTGAGTGAACAAATGTTGAGGCTTGCACCCACATCCACCAAGACTCTTTTGACCTTATTTTTTTGAACCAGGACCTCAAGGTGGAGCACACAGTTGTGAGATGGTTTGGTAGGGAAGTCCTAATCATAAAATGTGAGGAGATTCAGAGTGGTGATGTTACTGAACATAGCTTGGAATTTCTCTGTATCAAGGTTGGTAGAGATTGTAGATGAAGCCAATTCTTCCTCAAGGATTTTTCTATGGGAAACTGAAATCTTCAGTAACACCATGATGGAGATCTCAGCAAGGGTTCCTTTTAAATATTCAAGGACGTTGTAACCATTAGAAATAGATTTATTCTTTGAGGTCGAGGTCCTAGATGGTTGTGATTTCCCAATAATGGTGACCTTGTTGCTGTGTGTGGTGACTCCACAATCAGCTTTGGATCACTTAATTCTAACAACAGTGATCATTTCATCAAGGAATGCAACAAATCCTTTGTATACATGGCTCACTGCCATATTTTTGTTTCCCTTTATTGTTTCCTCGGTTGTGATCAGGCATCGGATTCATGTAGATTTTTAGATCTTGATTTCCTACTAGTTTCTCCACATTTATGATCTTGTCATCGATGAGGTCTTGGATTTAATTTTTCAATTTCATGTAGTTAGTTGAGGTATGCCCCTTGAGTTTATGATAATCACAAAGAAAATTTTCATTGTACTAGGGTGGTTTCACCTGAGGTTCTTGGTAATTATTATAAGTGGGGATTTTGATGAGGCTCTCATTGACCAACTTCTTCATGATGGATTCGATTGATTCCTCAAGTGCTGTGAATTTCCTCTTGTGGGGATACTTGTTTCGTGAAGGTGGTCCTCCTTGATTATTGAGGTTGTTGACTTGATTGTGGGGTGGTATTTGGGTTACGACATTGTCTTGCATGTTATTGTGGTTGTTATTCTATAGTTGATGATGTGTTTGGGTATTCTAATTTGGAGCACTGATGACGATCTTGGAATCGACCATTCCATCATTGGTGACATTCCTATTTTTTTCCCATGTGTGAGGTCTCTCATTATAGCTAGTGGATGGGTGACTATCTTAATTTTCAAGATATGTAGGTGTACCCCCTTGTGCAATAAGGGCTCTTTCGATGTTGATAACCTTGGGGATCAATTGGTCATATGTGGTGGCACACTACATCTTTAGATAAAATGCTAAGTTTTTGTTTGGATTGGAAATGATAGTGCAAATTTGTTGCTCCTCTAGCATGGCCCACCTACTTTGATTGGCCTTGGATTGCCATCATTGTAGGAAGGAGGCGAATTATTCCCCCTTTCCCTATTTGAGCACCGATAATTCCTCTAGACTAACATCTATGTTGATGTTAAATGCATATTTTTTGAGGAGTGCGTCTACAATTTCTTGGAATTTTTTGATGCCCATAGGAAGATGAGAGAATGACTCCATGGTGGGACTAGCCAGGCTCTGAGGAAATAGCCGCATCAGATATGTATCATTGTAAGAAAATACCATGCAATGTACTTGGAATTCCCTAGTGTAATCTTCAAGGTTTCCCAACCCATGATATTTATCAAATTTGGGGATTTTGAATCCCTTTGGGAATGGTATCATTGCAAGAATCCTATCAAAAGGATAGGGACACAGATTGTCAAGTGTCCTTATTGTTCTTCTTGATTGAAGATAAATCACATGTTGCAAGATCAGTTTGATTTGTGTCGTCACATTGTCTTGCATATCAGAAGGTGGAGTGAACATGTTTTGAGGTGGTTGGGGTGTTTGATTGATAGATGGGGAATTTTTTTGTAAGCTTTCTTGTGTAATTAAGGCTTGCTGATATGCATGCATTTTTTTTGTGCCAACAACACTTTTTGTTTGTCTTATTGTTGTTGTGCCAACAAGGCTTGTTGTTGAGTCACTTTTTGTTGTGCTTTATACTGCTGCAGGGCTTGTTGATATGCTTGTTGTTGAGATGCTTGTAGTTGTGTCTAGTATTGAGCTTGTGCTTGTGCTTGTTGAGCTTGATATTGGGCTTGATATTGTGCTTGTGCTTGTTGGGCTGCTTGTGCAACCTAAGTAGCATGTCTGGTTTGAGCTGCTTATGTAGCTTGGGTGGCTTGTTGTTGTTATAGTAAATCTTGGGCTTAGGAAACTTGTTGCACATGTTGTGCCGCTAATTATGTTTGTGCTTGTTGGGAATCTAATTGTGTAGCTTGTTGATTTTGGATTTGTTAAAATGCCTTTTGATAGGTAGCTTTTCAAGCTACTTGCAATGTGATGTTGAATGAATTCACCATGTTGGGTTTCAGCAGTGGTGGTGGTGGATTTGGAATAGCGTTGACCATTGTGATGAGCGGAATGGTCATTTTGATGATTAGAGTTTGAGTGGTGGATGGCGTGATTGAGATGCTTGGCCCTTGGGAAACCATGCTTTGAGGGATGGTGGATGCATTGATTATTGGGGTTGTTATGATGGTCGCCATTTGTTGCTGTGATATTGATGGCAAGATGAGACGATTTGGTATGATGCTTTGATTTATGATAGGGAGGTTGCTTTAATTTGGTTGATTGATCATTGGTAAAGGTGGAAGGCCCAACCCAAGGGGTGATGTGGATTTCAATGTTAATGGTGGGAATGGTGGTGTATTCCCTTGGAAAAGTGATGATGAGGAGGGATCGAAGACTCCCCCTACTCCAAACAAATCACCTTCTCGTTGTGAGATCATGGGGAGAGAGTTTTATGTGTCCAGAGGATAAATTGGTGTTGCATGAAAAGAAGATGAATGGGTAGAATCATGAAATGCAAGTGGAACATATGGGTGTAATGCATTTATTGGGATGGATTGGCCCAATATGGTGTTTCCCCAACTCTTGGTTACTCACAAGGGGGTGTGCTTGAAGTGCATGAAGCAATGAGCTTCCCCTGTTAATGATTGGTAGAGTTGGAGCAATAGATGATGTGATTTGTGGGATGCTTTGAGTGATGCTTTGATATGGAGGCATGGGTGGGACTAGAGGCATGATCTTGAGAGGTTTCTTCACAAGGCTGCTTATGTCATAGTTAGAAGGGAGTTTAGCCCCTTCTTTTGCCAATTCAATCATGTATTGGGAGGGATATAACCTCATCATGGCATTAACAATTCGATGATTTTCAAGATTTTGCACCATCTCAAGGATTTCATCTTGTTTCATTCCTAAGGCATTGTTAGTAATATCCTCTACTTGACCCTCCTCTTGCATATTTTGTGATGGCAGAGGGAAATTACTTGGGGAATTCCTCGATCCCACGAGATTCATTTTAGGAGCAATTTGTCTTAGGTCACTCAAAGTGAATGTTTCTTTGTTGATTTCCATATTCTTCTTGTTTTGCAATCTAGTTTACACCATAAAATAGGGGGCGGGTGCATGGAAATGGGTAGCCATTTCATGGACACCTTTCAAAAAACTTTTGAAAATTCATAACGTGCTCATGTTATTGCTTGTTAAAAGAAAAAAAAAAGAGAAAACCTGTCATTCTTATTTCAACTATTTTTTTCTTCTAGCCGAGGCCAAAACCCCCATATTTTTGTGCTCACATTCTAGGAGGAGTAATTCAAAAAATTTCTTCATGAACAATTGCTATTTCTTCGCAATGATGGTGCCATGACAATGCGGAGGTGTGAGAGGTAAGGATTATGTGGTTTTTTTTTTTAATTAGTTAGTTTTAGGTTGAATTTGTTAGTTTAAGGTTGAATTTGATATATGTTTGTTTTAATTTTTAGGAGATGCAAATCAACCTACAAACCCTCAATATTTTCAACAAGAAGACCAACCAAATCCTTAAGATCAAAATCAGCCACAACAACAACCTCCTCCACCAATCAATCAACCCCCTCTTGGCACTCAATAAAATTTAATGAGTGAAATTGAGAGCAACAAAATGAAAATTGAGGATTTGATCAGTAGGTTGAGTGATCCAAATGGTTCAACCGTAGAAAGAATGACCCTAGAAAATTCATTGAAAGATATGTTAAAAAATATAGATTCAATTAGCAAATAAATAACTAGATGGAAAGATAGGAGGCAGGTGGCTAGGGATTATTATGCAAATAAACTATCATACAAAGATGTAAAGGATTTAAAAATTACAAAAGGTGAGTTGTGCTTTATTATTCACTGACCTACGCATAAATAAAAATCTTACCCTCAATGCGAAGAGGTTTCCTATCCATTGATGCCACCACCAATAGATTAGGGACCAGTTTTATGATAGGTGGTACATGGTCTTCGATTACCCATCGTGCAACAATTGTGAAGTCCCATAATTTTTCCTTAGGAAACTTATAGTGAGTTCATATTGAACAAAATCCAAAATTATTTTTATATGAGGGATTTCTAGGGGAGAGCTAGGGGGTCAGCTCAGGATAGACCCGGTACACAACCATCCTACGTGGCAAGGTAGATGAGCTCTTGCTAGGCCACCTCATGAGCACGTTGTTATGCCTTCCATCGTGAAGGAAACTATTGATGTAGAGACATTGTAGGTGATCAACACTTTGACCCAAAGTGCCATCCATCATACTAGCCCTATTCTACAGCGCCATCCAAGGGAGTCTTCGAGTGGCGGTCGAACACATGTGTGCCAATATTGTGGGGCTACTTTTTCATATGACCCCACCAACACTCAGGAGATTGGTAGGAAGGATCCATCTACAACTATGGATATGGAGAGGGAAACTAACATTTTTCATGTGGCATATGGCATTGATAGTCAGGTAAACGTTAGTGCATGTTCATTGAATTTAATTTATTAAATTTTGATTTTGAAATGCAAGATTAACTAAAAATGTTTTATAATTTTAAAAAAATTGCAGGGTCACAGTGTTGAGACTGGACACACTAGGCCCCCACCAACTTATTTTTTCAAAACACCTATCGCTGGGGTATGTAACTAGTAAAGAATTATAAATTTATTGCATGTTAATAGCATTGTTTTAGGAATGGTAATTTAATATGCGATTTTGGATGTTGAACAAACTAATATTGGAGGTTTTGATGGAACACTTCCCAGTGGCGGTGGATTTACTCAAACCTACATGGAAGTAATAGAATAAAGATTTTAACTAATGAATCAAGTACTTAGTATATTTGTGTAGTTTATATGCACATTGTTGATTATGTTGAATAATTTGTTGTTTTATTTTCAGATGTTGCAAGCCAAAATACCTCTGAATGTGACGATGGCAATGGAGATTGGTATTTCATCTGCTATACAATCCTTGATGTCTCTAACAGAAGAGGTATAAATTTCAATTTACATTTGTTGTTATAGATGTTAGTTAGTGAAAAATCAAACCATTATTGATTCACATAGTTTAATTTATATTTGTATGGTTTATACAGGGCTTGAGCACACCTGAGAATGGGCATGAGAATATTTACCTCATGGAGAGAGATCATCAGATGGCAGTAAGTGATTATTTTGTCAAATATATCATTTTTTATAATGTAATTTCTATATATTCATGTCTTTACTTCTTATTGTAACAATTAAAACTTCACCATGAACTAAACCCTAGGAGGAGTAGTAGGAGCACTCCTCGAGTGCAGCAAAAAAGAGTGACAGACTTATCACCATCCGATCGAAAAGGAAAGGGAAATAATTTATTTCCAAGGCATGGAGAGCAATGACTTTTGATTGCAGAGCCCTTTTTTGTATGCCTACATGGCAGTTTTGTACATATTTTTTATTGGACATATTTGACATTGTATGCCTATATGGGATTCTCGTAAGCCTATATGGCTATTTTGTACATATATTTCATACTTATATGGACATATATTGATGTATGCCTACATGGCTATTTGGTTAATACAAATATCTTTTATCGATGGTGTCCATATTTTCATTCTAAATTGATGGTTCAATAGATATTTGTTACATGTATTCAAGTGTATACGTTATAAATTACGTGTATACTTTGTGACTTACATGTGTTCAAATGTATACTTTGTGGCTTACATGTTTTCATGTGTATACCTTGTATTCATGCATATACTTTATATTAATGTGTATACTATGTATTTGTGTGTATACTTTTTGAGGTTTACATGTTTTTGAGTACTTGTGCTTCCCTTATTGACATGTACATGCTTGACTTATTCACGTGTATAATTATTAACTGGTTATCACTAGCATTGATCATTGTTTTCCTTCATGGTTTGTCTTGAATATTGATTGGTTGATGCTAAACAACTTTATCTAAAAGAAAAAAACATGTTTACAATTGGCATTCCATGAAATGATTCATAAAAATATTTTAATATGTTCTTGATGCGTCACTATTGAAAGATTTATATGTCAAATTTTTGCAATATTATTTCTTGTATATGAAATGGACTTAGGAGAAAGCAAGTTATAATTTATAATACAAATAAGAAATGGACTCAACGTTGTCCTAGACCCCCGAATAGGTCTATTTAACAAAGCAACACACTCTCAATCACTCTTTGAATTGGAAAGCACTATTGGTGATGCAGAGTGGCTCAACCAAGTTGTGATTTGACACAGCTTCTCTCAAATATGCTTACTAAGACTCCAAAATTCACTTGACTCAATGATAATAACTCTCCTATTCCTTTATGGTTTTTCACCAAACCACCGCCAAAAGAAAGCCAACTCAACCCTATTTCAATCCATGCTAGCCTTGGGACTATACAGGAAAGCCAAAGGTCATACCAAGTACGGGATCAACAAGTTTGTATCAAAAATCTAAAAAATAGAGAACATTGTGAATAATTCTTATTAGATCCTCTATAAAATTTCATCAAAAACCTCCATTCGAGCCTCTCAAAGATTTACATAGTGTTTTACACCCTTCTTTGACTAATCCACACCCTCAACTAACTAAAAACCAACTTTCAAAACAAGTAATTGTTGCATTTCAAATTTGTTACTTTAAGAAACTAACAAATTCACAACTTTAGACTCGTCCAACTTAATGAGTACATCTAATGACCTCTAAACCCACACAAATGGCTTACAAATAGCCTTATTACATCGAAAAAACTCCATTCTTTCACAATCATATACAAATTCACAAATTTTACTTCAAAGGCTACAAAGACAACTTCTAGTGCAAGATTGAAATTTTCACATTTTTTATCACTAGACCCAAAAGTCACCCTAAAACATACCTAATGGTCTTAATTGACCTTACTCGAGACAATTCATGCTCAAAATACCCACAACAACCTATTGACCAACCTATTCACCATCAAATAATCACTAAAACCACTGAACTAGACCTTCTTCATCAAATGGAGGAACAAGGTGCTCTGCACTAATGATCATACATTTTTTGTGTAGAATACTCAAACTTCTTAACCGTCATTTGTATGTTTCTCTTTTCTAGTGTTTTCCATGCCATCACAAGGGATCAAGCTGGTTGAACTCAAGTTGGATCAATTCCACATGTTTGGGTGTGAAAGAGGACCATTCCTAGCATAAACCTACTTATTGAGACACGTTGGAGTAGTTGTTTTGATCACATGAATTGCAAAATGAAATTTACACCACTTTGCAACTTTCCACAACTTGAATTTGACAGTTTTTCCATCAAGTGAAAATATGTCGACACGGGAAAACCACTTTGAGATAGCCAAAACTAAGAGAGTTTTTTGTAGAGGGGCCCAATGTGATCCTATAGGATTAGACAATAATTTAACAAGCATCATGGTATCCAAGTAATAGCATGCTAAATTTTGTAGCCATTTTGCACTTTGGACCCTTAAGGGATCGATTCGGTGGAACATAGCTTGAAGTGATTCCATGTGTTTTGGTGCAAAAGAGGTCCATTCCTAGCATAAACATACCTATTTGGATGTATTGGAACAGTCTGCTTGGTCACATGAGTTGCAGAGAAAAAGTTGCACCACTTTGCAACTTTGCACAACTTGAATTTCACACTTTTTCCATCAAGTGAATATCCGCTGCCACAGGAAAGCCACTCCAAGATAGCCAAAATAGAGAGAGATTTTCGTAGAGGGTCACAACATGATCCTATTTGATTAGATGATAAGATCCTAAGAATCACGGTATCTGAGTAATAGCATACTGAAGTTTGCAGCCATTTTGCACTTTGGACCCTTAAGGGATCAATCCAGTGGAATGTAGCTTGGAGCGATTCTGTGTGTTTCGGTGCAAAAAAGAACCATTCCTAGCATAAATATACCTATTCAAACATGTTGGAACAGTCCATTTGGTCACACGTGTTATAAAATGAAAGTTGCACCACTTTGCAACTTTGCACTGCTTGCATTTGATGCTGTTTCCATCAAGTGAAAATTCTCTGCCACCGAAAAACCACTCTGAGATAGCCAAAATTAAGAGAGGTTTTTGTAGAGGGGCCCAACTCTATCCTATAGGATTAGATGAGAAGTTTCTAAATTTCATGGTATCCTATTAATAACATGTTGAAGTTTGCGGCCATTTTGCACTTTGGACCCTTTAGGGATCGATCCGGTGGAACATAGCTCAGAGCGATTCCGCATGTTTCAATGCAAAACAAGACCATTCCTATCATAAAAATACCTATTCAAACATGTTGGAGCAGTTATTTTGGTCACACGAGTTGCAGAGCAAAATTTGCACCACTTTGCAACTTTGCACAACTTAAATTTGACACTTTTTCCATCAAGTGAAAATCCGCCACCACAAGAAAACCACTTCGAGATAGCCAAAACTAAGAGAATATTTTTTAGAGGGGCCCAACACAATCTTGTAGGATTAGATGAGAATTCTCTAAGCATCACGGTATCCGAGTAATCACATTCTGAATTTTGAAGCCATTTTGCACTTTGGACTCTTAAGGGATAGATCAGGTGGAACATAGCTCAGAGTGATTTCGCATGTTTCGGTGAAAAAGAGGACCATTTCTAGCATAAAAATACCTATTCAGATGCATTGGAACAGTCCACTTGGTCACATGAGTTGCAAAGCGAAAGTCACACCACTTTGCAACTTTGCACAACTTGAATTTGACACTTTTTCCATCAAGTGAAAATCCACCGTCACAGGAAAACCACTACAAGATAGCCAAAACTGAGAGAGGTTTTTGTAGAGGGGCCCAAGATCAGATGATAAATTTCTAAGCATCATGGTATCTGAGTAATATCATGATAAATTTTGTAGCCATTTTGCACTTTGGACCCTTAAGGGATCGATCTGGTGGAACGTAGCTCAGAGTGATTCCACGTGTTTCGGTGCAAAAGAGGAACATGCCTAGTGTAAAAATACCTATTTGGACGTGTTGGAACAATCAACTTGGTCAGACAAGTTGCAGAAAAAAAATTGCACCACTTTGCAACTTTGCACTGCTTGCATTTGATGCTTTTTCCATCAAGTGAAAATCCGCCGCCATGGGAAAACCACTCTGAGATAGCCAAAACTGAGAGATTTTTTTGTAGAGGGGCCCAATTCAATCCTGTAGGATAAGACAAGAAGTTTCTAAGCATCACGGTATCCAAGTAATAGCATGATGAAGTTTGCAGCCGTTTTGCACTTTGGACCCTTAAGGGATTGATCTGGTGGAACATAGCTTGGAGCGATTCTGCGTGTTTCGGTGAAAAAAAAGACCATGCCTAGCATAAACATACATATTATGTAATGTCCCTTACCCAATTTTCCCTAGAATTCACTTGTTGATTAGGTTTAGGGTTTCTTCTTTCCAAATGAATGTTCTTTTATTTAAGTAATCTTGATTTGTAATCTGCATTCACCATATTAACAACATTTCCACACACATATATTTGTTAGCATTAATGTCTAGATATCCAGAATATAAGCATAATCATAAATGCAATTTAATGAGTAAGAGGAGTGCCATGGGTGAATCCACCCTAAATCCTTCAAATAAAGCTCAAGAGGTTGTCCATCACAATTCTTCTTGCCTAGTGGCTTAGTACCTACATACTCCACTCATGGCAACACCTTGAGGACACTCATCCTATCAGGGGGAGAGGAAATCATGGAATCCTTAAGTAGACTAAGGTCTACCACCTCCTATTCGCCCAATCCTGAGTCAAGGGCCTAAGGGGCTGCAAGGCCCAATCCCTTGTCTAGGGACTAAGGGGCTGAAAGTGGAGTTTTTAGACAATCTACTTAAACCATGGTTCACCCTTCCTGATAGGATTACAAGCACAAAGAAGACAATCTTTACACAACTAGCTATATTTGCATTCCTCCAAGATTTATTTCATGCCTATAATCAAATATATCTTCATTTATTAATGGTTCTTTAAGTTCATCATTTCCTAGAATAATTATCATTATGATAAGATTAAAGAAAGCATTATATCAATAATCAGATTAGCAATATCAATTTCTTATATTCAAAATATGCTAAATATTAATGCTAAGTGACTACATCACTTGATCCACTGTCTTCCCATTACTCTTTATTCTTTAATCACTTTCGTTCAATCTTACATTTGATTGATCATAGGATAAAAATATATATAAATAAATATTAATCTATTCCTTTTTATATTAAGATCGTAATTACTTATAAAGCTTAATAATTGCTGCAAGCATCATTATTGCAATGATTATATATATATATATATATTTCATTTAGTTATATATATAATTATTTCTAATTAAATTCAATCTTCCAATAATCACTTCATGTGAATATAATATATTTATATTATATTAACTTACTTCCCAAATATATTCTTGGCAATAACAGTTAATTAAATATATCTCTCATAATTTATCTCATTTCCAATCTGCTACTTTATGAAGATTTTGATTCATTTTCCTATCCTTCTTGCTACCTCTTTTCCTTATATTTATATCTCTATATGCCAAGGGATGGGTCCTTTATGAGGGGTATGTCCATTTGAATAGTTGTATCTCTTTGAAACCATGGGATTCCTTTTCTTAATTAAGTTTTATCCTTTTTCAAGGCTGACTTTTAATAAATCACGCCTTTAGTTTTCTCTAATCTCATCTTACCTTTTCATTTCACTAACCCCTCTTTTGAAGCACTCCCTTTTTGATATATGAATCACAACTTTAGTCTCTTACTTCGCTGCTTGGTATTTACTTAAGGATTATTGTTATTGCTGGGAATAGTTGTCTTTGATATTTATAGCACTTGGTTTATATGAAAACAATATTAGTATTTTATATGATAATCATGGTGATTATGATTATAATGGTGCTTGAATATATATATATATATATATATAATTTGATTGGTCATAATTATAATGGATTTAATATTTCTAATTTTATATTCGATAATTGTAATACTCTTTATGTTTGTGTTTTATACTAATTATATCTATTTTTAATATCTATCATAATGACTATAATATCTAAATTGATCATGTTGATATTTTAATATTTATAATGTTAGATATAACTATTACAATTATAATATTATCATTGGTAATTATAATTATAATGATATTGAATGGTTAATATTTTCAAATATGTATGTACTTTTTTATCTTAGGGTTACAATTTCAGGGACATGACATATTCGAATGCATTGGAGCAGTTAGTTTGGTCACATGAGTTGTAGAGAAAAAGTTGCACCACTTTGCAACTTTGCACAACTTGAATTTGACACCTTTTCCATCAAGTTAAAATCCACCGCCACGGGAAAACCACTCCAAGATAGCCAAAATTGAGAGATTTTTTTCTAGAGGGGCCCAACGTGATCCTGTAGGATCATACGGTAAATTTCTAAGTGAAAGGGAATAAGTTTTATGGGGTTTGTGTTCCTGTCCCTGTAGATTTTGATGGAAAAGGGCATGAAAAATGAGGTTTCATGCTAGGGTTTGATAAAATATTACATGTAGAGGTTGGGTGATTGTCTTTTGAGTTTTTGCAAGTTGTTTTAAGGAGTTTTGAGGTGGTGGCATGTTCTTGTAAGGTGTGGAACCATTCCTTTCAATACACCCTCCTTATACTAGCATAAAATAAGGGTTTTGGTTTGGCATGGTGGAGTGAGTTTTTCCTAAGACAAATTGTGGATTTGAGGATTTGGATACATGATAATTGCTGCCTCAACAAGTTAAGGGGGTTATTGAATGTTTAAAGGTATGCTCCTTTGTAAATTAGGCCTAGTTAGCCTAATGAGGACAATGAAGAAGGTAATTTTTGATGCACATGTTCCAAGATAGTCACTGTTGATTTTGAAATGTGTGTTGTAACTCAATAATAGCTATCTAGATCAGTCATTTGAGAAGATTTCCTCAAAACACCACTTGGAGCCACTCTTTTCACTTGAAAATTCATCATAAAATCCTTTAGCAGCAACTCCACCTTTGTTTCTTGAATTCCCCTGCACAAATAAACAAACACACACACCTAAACTATTCTAATACTAACTTACTAGACACTAATCTAAACTATCAAATTCAATGGAGTAGTCATTATTGGTTTACACACCGAGTTGAGAAAAATCAGTTCAAACTAATGATAAACTCAATGGAGACCCTCTTAAATAGATTCAAATGAAAGATACTTCACTATTATACCTTAAAAAAAAAGATTCAAGTCCTTAAACTACTGTATAGGTCATACAAGTTAATGAACAACTGGAAAAACTCATAAAATCACTAAAATAGGGACTTTATTGATTGTAAATATTGAAGAATACAAAAGATCTCTATTTTTCTTGAACTTACATGCTTTATATCACTTCTTTAATCACCTAATGACCTCTTTGAGACTTTGAATACATTACAGATGACCTTTACATGACCTTTTTCACATTGTTTACATTTCAAAATTCAAATTTTGCAAATTTGCCTATCGAAGGCATTTACAGAACAAGGTGATATTGCACCAAACATGACCTCCAAAATTACAATATTTGAGTAAATCTCATTATGTAAGTAAATCTCATTACAATTCCTTAAGTACTTCATTCTCATAGATCTTTTACAATGTCACTCATGCATTTGAAATTCTCTTTAAATTTCTACATCATAGGTGCTCATTACGAGGTTAACTTCAATTGAGTAACTTGAGATTCCCTCACTAAGCTTCACACACCCTTTTATAATGGCTTGAAATCAAAATTGAGATTTGTCAAGATCATAAAAATAAGGATGTTGCATTGCTTTTTTGGCTGAGATTCTCTTTGATGGCTCATAGATCAACATTTTCTACAATGAGAGATCAATCATTTATAGTAGTTTACTTACAAATACGCAAAGTAAAATAGAAAAAGAAAGAGCATCCAAAATGGAAATAAAATAAAAATAGATGGAAGGCACTTATAGATAGGCATGCAGGTCTCACAACATAGTCACTCCTAGTCATACATCTTCATTAGGAATTCCAAGATACCTATTGCACACAACACCTCTCATGAATATAGTAAGTTGAAATTTCAGATGCTCTTATAATGTCTACATCATAGCTGCTCATGATAAGGTTAACTTCAAATGAATAAATTGAAATTCACTCACTAAGATTTGCACACACTTTTCTAATGGCTTAAAATCATGATTGAGATTTGTCAAGATCATCAAAATAAGGATGTTGCATTGTTTTTATGGCTAACATTCTCTTGGATGGCTCATATATCTGCATTTTTTTCAAGGGGACACCAATCACTGTTTAGTATGTTACTTACAAATACGCAAAGTAAAAGAAGATGATAGAATTGGCATAAAACAAATTAATGTGCATACAAGTATAAATTAATAAGAACCAATGTGTATATACTTATAAATTAATCCAACAAACCATTTGAGTCTCCTCTACTCTTTATTGTGTCAAGTATTGCCTCATGGTCAAACTCACAGACCTTCCACAAGGTCTTGTTCAAAGGTCTACCCCCATATTTGGTCAAAAAAATATTGGATGCCATGACAAGGTTCGAGTAATGAAGAATCTTACGATCCATGTCAAAGTCTTGAAATAGCCAATGTCTTAACACTTGAATGTGGGTACCTTCTAAGCCATGTTCTAGTAACCACAACTGAGCCTGTAGAGTATTCGATGTTTTATCCATCTATAATTGGGGCCTCCAATTTCTTTTTGGCCTCAACACAATGACACAAGTAATATTTTGTTCCCTCTTCATTGTCTTCATCTACAATAACTGCATAAACATTCCCTACATTGATATGTGCACAAAATATCTTGAAATTTGTCAACATTATGAATACAGTACAAAGTAAGATAACGATATGGAATTTCAACAACTAAGCAAGTAGATATATCACCTAGTTGAACTAGATCTGATACGTGGTCAAAGTCGAGCGATGATTCCATTTGTGTCAGTTCCAATGCCATCAGAGGGTGTTATGTGTGAAGTGGGCTAAGATAACTTGTCAACCATTTTTCAACCCACTCCCCTGACTCACAATCATTCTAGACTTGCATTGTACATGAAGAACAAAAGCATACCACCTTTTGTGTATCAATACTCCATGAACCTGCATTTGAGCTAAGGAAAGAGTGTACCTCACTCGATCCTGTTAGTGTACAACAATCTTCATATGGTGCAATGTTAGTATCATCCATCAACCAAAAAAATCTATGAATTGAAGATGTACCTTCATTACCTAGACCCATCAAAGAATTACACCACTTAACAATTGATTTGGCATTTGTCAACTTTGCACTATATTTATACTTTTACTCTCCTCGTGCTAATGCTCTTTTCACGCATGCTCCTACACCATCATGCTCCCCCTTTCCATGTCCAGCCTCACAAAAGTTCCACATATGTTGAACACCTATAATGACATGCATCCTGCACAACCAATAGAACATGCACGAGTTTTTGAATTATGTTGCACAGTTATTAGACCATATTATATGTTAGTCATATTCTATGCCCCTCTGAGCCAAACCACTATAGAATATCTGGAAGCAACCTTGCACGAACTCTGGAGAATGTGTGTGATCATCACTAATGTAAAATTTGTACTCCCTTAATACCTTCCTTTGGTCATCTCTACTATCAGATGCATGAATGAATGCTATGTGCACAAATATCAAAACTTGTGTGGAGTTGTAATACTATGACTGCACCTCACGTTGTGGCTATAGAGTGTAGTTCTCCACTAATTCAACCACCTATACTATGCTTCCAACTAGAAAGGTGCCCTTGCATATATTGAATTTTGTGTCCAACCATCGGGCTCTAGGGGTATGCATTGCATACTCAAACAATATATTATCACAAAACATGGACATAAACTAGTACATTGGAATCTTCTCAATAACCAAATCATAATTTTTTTCTTGAGACCCATCTTTTGTAGCATATTCCAATGTTTTATACTTCCCGAACTCTACTAGTTTATGTCCCACCTCATATATGCTTTCCATATGTCGACATACTGGCATACACTAGAAGCCACCGCAACGCTCACATGAACCATCCAAGCATGTTGTCCTATAGAATATCTAGCCATCCTCTATTTCACATAATTTTTTTGATAAGAACTCTCTTCAAGATTTTGGTGGGGCTTCTATGCCACAATCCTGCAAATCATCATTAGTATGCAAATCTAAACATATAGAATGATAAACATCATAATGGTTAGAAAATTCAATATGTAGTCTACAACAACAAGTTATGCTTGTGTGATTTATCTTGACATAAAAAGGTTTAAGCATTTCAAAAAATATTTTAGAAATACTAATTTGAGGATAATCATTTTCAAATTTTTGAAAAATTGGGTTTGAGTCATCCAAAAAATGCTTTGGATGTGGCTCACGATTCTGACTACCGATTCTCCTTCTTACCACATCCCTTTGATTCAGAGATGGCCTTGTGTTATTCTTCCAATACTCTTCAATTAGTGTTCGCAAGGCTTCGACAAATTCTTTATATTTTTGTGACAATCTCCCCAAGAATTCCCATAATTCATTTGAATCATTGCCCTCAATTCTTTTCCGCCTTTAAATGGCTCTTGATAAAGTTTTTCTACTAATTCTCCTTTGTTCACTTGTCTTTCTAATGAGACGAACTCTCTTTGTTTGACAAATTACCAAAGTCGATGTAATGACACATCGGGTGACATTACTATCCTTTGAGTGTGAGGTCTTACCCAAACTCTCATAAGGATCCATTATATTCTTCACTCGATGCATTTGATTTTCTCAACCCAGGAGTCTTCATGATGTTCCTATACTTTACACCCCGCATCATTTCAACAAATAGTTGAAATCTTGTAGTTTCATTTAGCCTTTCAAAGAATCATTCCCAAATATTATCAGCAAATCTTCTACAAGTGCATGTTGAAATCTTACCTTCCATGTGCTGCAAAATCTTGTCATCAATATTAATCAAATACTTTGGCTTTCTACACAAAATTCTAGGTGGTGTTCTCCTAGGTACATACATCTCAACATTAGGAATTTAATCAATATTTAATTGAGGTGGGCTAGATTGCATACCTTTGATCGAGGGTGGAGAAGAAGACATACCTTGAGGTTCACATGGGTATGATGGAATACCTTCTTCATCAAATCCTAGTGATGATGTACTCTCAACTTGAGATGTGTTGGATGGTGTCCAACAATATTCACTTGCGGGAGATGGTGTCCCTCCATATTCACTTGCAATAGATGGTGTTCATCCATATTCACTTGTGCTAGATGGTGTCCCTCCACATTATCTTGTGCTTAATGGTGTCCCTTCATATTCACTTTTCATAGAGGCTATGTCTCCAACTACGGTATCTGAATATGTCTTACAACGATGCTTTCGCATTTGTGCCTTTTGTGCTGCTGATTCTTGCTGTCTTTTTTATGGTTAAGCTTCTTCTTCAACTGGATTGTTTTCATCAATCATTTCCAATTTATTATTTTCATGATATTCCGCCACCCGAACTTTCTCCATTTCTTTGAAGGTTTCGTTCTCTTTGTCTGTTAGTTTCCTCTTTGTCTTTTTCTTCGGCATGGCGGATAATTTTATCTATACCATGGTAATGAGATGAATATTAGTTCCTAAAAAATGTATCCATTCAAGTTATTTGAAAAATATATTTCATTCAAGGCTTCATTTAAATAATACTTACAATCGTCATGTATAAAATTTAACCTAGCATAGTCAAAGGTGACATGATTTTTTTCAATCCAGAATGCCTTAAAGAAAAGTGGTAACGTGGCATGCCATGATTGCAAGATAGGCTCAAAATGGAAGCATGGAAAAGCATAAAAAATTTCAACTTATGTCATATATATGTATACAAATTGTGGAAGCATACATGGTGCAGGAGCACCATTGAATGAAAAGGGTGTTGGGCATGAATCCCTATACTTAAATTTTGAGTTTTCCATGAGATTTCGAGTGGTTTTGATATGCTAAAGTGTGTTTTGAGTTGGGGAAGCATGGTTTCTTGTTGAATTGTGTTTTTCCACACCATTTTAGACCTGTTTTAATTATTCATAATATTGTAAATGGGTTGGATGAGTTTTTTTCAATAAACCACAGTTTCTTGGGTGAAAAAGAGGGTTTTTGGTGCATGTGAAGATGGGTAAAAGTAAGGTTCTCATTGTTTTTGAGTCTAAGATAATGATATATGTTAAATAATGTCTATGATACCACTCTTAATATTTATTTAGTTCTTTTGAGTCATTCTAGGTGTTTAGGGGGGAGATTTGGCTTGAAATTTGAAAAAAATTGCATTTTTTGGCAAAGTTGTGAAGAGATAAGTTAGTTAATAAGTTACAGGAATAGTTAGATACATTGGGGGAGTTGAGTTTGAAGTTAAATAAGATAAATATCATGTAAATTCTTGAATGGAGGCTTCTCTTCAAGATTTGAATCAAATAAAATAAAGAAATTCTCTGATTTTTGTGGTTTTCCTATGTTCTTTCTCTGTGTACGAACCCGTATAGGGTTGTGATGCCTTGAATTTTTGGGAGATAATTGATGCATGAATCTATCTTCACTTGAATAAGGTTTGGTTTCAAAAAAATTAGGGCATCTCGAAGAGCATGGGTTTGGTCGGTGGAGTGATGCACTAGGTTGGCCAGAGCACATTTCTATGTGAAAGTGTATAACCATGATGGTGATTCTAAAAACTAAGACACCTAAGACCACTCAAACACCTTTATTGCATCCCTTATACAACTTATAGACTCTTTTCTTGCACTTCCACTTACAATTTGAATAATTTTCCTTCAAATATTATATGGCAAAATTGACAATTTTCTGAAGCAAGAGTGCATACTTGCACATTTCATCACCAAATTCACAAAATCCCTAAATACATGAAATATTGGTCTATTTAGACCTTATTTTCAATAAAATCTATGAAAAAGAATCTAAAAACTCTTGAACTCACCCAAAGACCTTAAGACATATCATCACCAAAGTAGATTTTGAAACATGGTTGTAGGTGCCCCTGCACCACGGATTTCAAAGACTTTTAGTGGAAGCTTGCTCAAAGGATGAATTTTGGTGAGATATTTGGAATGTGTATTTGGTTTATTTCAATCAATAACATGATGATTATAGTTTCTTGGATGTCTGGATAAATTTTGGTAGTTACCCTCCATGATTTTTTGTTATTTTTACATGTAAGTTGCATCATTGAGTTCTTGAGTTAGTGAATCATGAACAAATTGAATGGTTCTAAGTTTCTAATCAGCTTTATGCTATGTATCATGTGAAATTGAAGGATTTTGATGAAAATATGATTGAGTTTGTTCATTGATCTTCTTCAATTTAAGTTAGGGTCAGAAGTACCCTTGATGATTTGTGGATCCTGGTAGATGCTCTGCATCAAGTTAAAATGGTAATTGGAAAGTGTATATAATTGTGTAATTTAAAATGTGCATTGACAACATAAGGTTATAATGACAAACAAAAATAAAAGCAATCCATAATAGAATGAAAGAAAATGTGTAAAGACTTCACATACCTAAAAACCAAGACTTTCAAATGGAGGAGTTCAACCCAATTATGTAGCCTTAGCTTCTTGTTTCTTCAAACTCCACAACAATTTGACTTGTTCAAAAGCTTGTTCCCCTCCAAACTTCAATTGTATATCAATTTTCAATGGAATTCAAACTTCAATTTATATTATATGTCTTTCAACGTGGAAACTCTTCTATTTCATGCAAAGGTGGTGGAATGTGAAAAAAATTCTTGCACACTTCACAACATCATCAAAATGCTACTTTTTGTCGAAGCATGTGCATAACTAGGAGAATATGCAGACTGTGGGCTTTGACATCACGAGTATATTGAGTTTTTTTACCATTTTTAGTGGAATAAAAAACGTGCTTGCATTATAACACGAGCATTTTATAACGTGGGCATGTTATTTCTTCCTAAAACGGTAACATCTCTACTTCTTCAAAACACACATGTGTTATATGAAATATAGTTTTATTAATATATTTATTTTGTCCCTCTTTATCTATACCCTCTATCCTAATTCTATATTTCTCCCCTGTACCCTTATAGTAGAGGAGATAGAGGTGAGTGTGTGTGTGTGTGTGTGTGAGAGAGAGAGAGAGAGGGAGAGAGAGAAAGAGAGAGTGGGAGAGAAAGAGGGAGAGAGAGGGAGGGAAGGAGGGAGGGAGGGGGGAAGGAGGAGGAGGAAATAGATAGAGAGAGATACAGATAGGGAGGAGAGAGGGAGAGAGAAAGAGAGGAAGAGAGTGGGAGAAGAGAGTGGGAAAGATAGAGTGGGAGGAGAGAGGGGAGAGTGGGAGAAAGAGAGAAGGGAGAGAAAGAGATGAGAGAGGAGGGAGGAGAGAGGGGAGAAATATATATTGGGAGAGGTGGAGATAGAGAGGGAGGGAGAGAGGGGGAGAGTGGGAGAAAGAGAGAGTGGGAGAAAGTGGGATAGTGGGAGAAGGGGAGAGTGGGATAAATATAGAGTGAGAGGGAGAGAGGGGGAGAGTGGTAGAAAGAGAGAGTGGGAGAGAAAGAGGGAGAGAGAGGGAGAGAGGGATGGAGATGGAGAGGGGGAGAAAGAGATAGTGGGAGAGATGGAGATATAGAGGGAGGGAGAGATGGACTGAGAGAGAGATAGAGGGTAGAGGGTAGAGGGTTAAGAGTTAAGGGTTTAAGGGTTAATGGTTTAAATGGTTAAGAGAGAGAGGGTAGATGGAGATAGTGAGAGAGATGGATACCCCTATACCCTCTTAATCCTGGATACCCCTATACCCTAATCCCCAAACCTTTAACCCCCATAGCCCTTAACTCTCAACCATC